>BSBK01014721.1:0-20000 GCA_027943335.1 Chamaecyparis obtusa | reverse complement strand
GAAAAAACTAACGAATCAGAGGTTAATCACATGGATCAAAGCAGGATGAATATGAATCACTCCTCTCAAATTGAGTCTTAGCCATCGAATTCACTATTGTTTCTATAAAAGAAAACTTTCAAACTCACAAAGCACCTAGTTAATTGTATTCATACTTATATGTTGTCATTTTGATTTCATAGCTTAATTGCTAACTCAAATTTTAATTCATAGTTTAATTGTTAATGAATTAATAACATCTCATGCTTTAACTTGATTTCTCAAATTCATAGCTTAATTTCATTGAATCTCTCATTCTAGTAGTGTAATGTCACTATTTGAAGTCTAAATCTAAGAGCAAAATAGGTGTTACACACACTCTTGCTAGTTAGAGAGCAATATGAAGAATTTTCATAGTTTCATTAATTTTACATTTTATTGAGAAACTAACAATATAATGTCTTATTGAAGTGTTCTGCTACAAGAGATCAAGTACAAAAATTAACACACACATTTATGGCACCCACCATGGGGCCAAGCCCCAAATTTCTAACTTTTTAAATAATTTTTGTCATTTTTTGTAGAACCATGGTCACATATAGTATTCTAGATTGCATGTAGGAAGTAAGGTCGCATAAGGTTGAAAATGGGTTGTGTCTTATCTTTTCCCGAATCGTATTTGGTGACAATCACCTTTTATTGACTCTGGATCATATTTGGGAGTATTGATCACATTTGATTTATATTTAATCGCATTTGGCTATTGATCATATTTGGTTTAAAAATAGGATCTCATTTAGGGATTTTATTTGCAAATTTCTTATTGCTAATGACTAATGGGTGAATTTTTTGATTTTGATTAATTTTTCTAGCTTAACTATGGGTTGCAGGTCAATTTGAGAGAGAAACAACAACAACTAAGACTACTAATTGTTAGAAAGAAAAGTCCACCAACACAATTGAGAGAAGGGGTGAATTAGTTGCAAGCTTAATTAACTTAAACTCAACTCTATCAAAGCTTAAGCTCATAGTCAATAACAACAATAACCACAACATAATAAACATACACAATAACACCAAATTTGCTAACTAGGAAAACCCTTGGTTAGAGGGAAAACCCTAGTGGGAATGATGCCCAGAAGATGATGTACTGATATAAAAGTTCTTGTGAAAGGATAGCCCTTGTTAGAAGTCTGTTACAATTCAATTAGTACATATGAGTCCTTGTTAGCAGACTTTGGATCCCTACTAAAAGATCCCAACTTTGTGAGGAGTTGATGAGAACCACAATGAAGACAATTGAACCCACTGTCCAAATTACTTCAAGACTGTCTTCACTAAAAAATCCTCAGGATAACACATCCAAGGATGAACTGACTAAAAAAACAACTCCCTTTTCTTGTACAATTCCTTTGGAGTCTTCAACAAACCAACAACATCATCTTATACTCTGATCATAAATATTTTGCATTCAAATCTCACACAACATATGATGACTTCATGATATATCTTAATCAAATAAGCTTCCTTCCCTTTAAACCAAGTCCTAATGATTATTGATTTTTTTAGTTATATGTTGTTATGTTAGTGTCACATAGACAACTGATAAAGGAAAAAAACAAGCTAGTTAGCCAACACATCAATTATAGATACTGAGCAGAGCACATGACAGAATAACATAGTAACCAAACACAGTCTTGACTGAGAACTCATATCGAACTAGATGATTATCGAGCACCAAGAACAGTTTTAACCGATCATTCATATATACCAAGCATCATTAATTTATCAAGTGATGAATGAAATGTATATCGAGTAAACTAGGAATGATATAAAAGTTTGTAATGGCACAGAATACAAGGTAAATCGTTTACACTGAGCTATAAAATAGTTCGAAAAGATCAAAGTGAAGATTAAATATAGATGTTATCATTTAAAGATCATCAATCACTATGTAATGATGTTTTAGGTTATTCATTTGGATGGTGGATCTTGTGTTTTGTAGATGATTCCATACCCTTATTATGTCAAAATCATTTTGTTATAAGAATTGTCAAGATATCATTTTGACATGTACAACACATGAAGTAGCCACATATACAGACATCTTAAGATCATATAGGGTTGTGAGGTAAAATAATTGACAAAGCATTCAAGGAATAAATTAGTATTGGATCAAATGGCTATTGAGAAGAATTTAGAGAATAAATATATCATAGCAAGGTGATAATATTTAAGTAATTATCAAATCTGAAATCAGACAAAGTTAGTTTTTATATATAGATCAATTTCACTATTACTTTCTAACAATTGTGGTAGAACTTAAATCTCCTAACAGAGTAGACTTAATAGTCTTTATGTAAATATCTTAACTGAGTGCACACTTAATTATCTTGATAAAATACTCTAACCAGGTAGATCCTCATAGATCTTAATTGTTACTCCTAACAGGGTAATATCATCAAAACTGATCAAACATTGTAGTCTTAACTAACAACTTTATTAATGTAGAAGTGAAGCTTTGTGGGTGTCATCCCCACCATAGTTTTTACCTTCTAACAAGGGTTTATGCGATACCAAAATAATAATGTTGTGTATGAAGTTTCATGAATTCTTATTTGATAAGATTAGAAGTATTTACATTTCAGTTATGTTAATGAATGTATGGAGACAATAAATATAGTACTCGGTTAATAAAGAAATTTATCTTAAAGTTTGATGAGAAAAAAGAATTTAGGGTTACAAATTCACCCCTCCCCTCTCAGTAACTTAGCTTTCCATAATCCCAACAATTGGTATCAGAGCTAGTTCTCTTGTTGAGGAAGTTAATCAATGAAGAGAAGATCTTAGAGATGGAAAGGTCTAAGCTTGATAAGACTATTATAAATAAAAAATTGAAGATGTAGATTCTCATGGAACTGCATAAGGATGCCAAAGAAAAATTGAGAGAGTCATTGATCAAAAGGAAGGAATTAGCATTTTAGCGCAATGAGATTGATATTAGGAAGAAGAGATAAAAGAATTATCTAAAGGATCTAGAAGAATATCTGATGCATCTAAAGGAGCCATATCAGATCTATCTAAAAAGAATCAACACCTTACTGATCAAGTGAAAGCACGTAAAATTGAATAAGATAGTCAAATGGTAAGAATGATTGATGTCATGAACAATGCAAGACAGGATAAACAAGAAAGGAATTTGGTTATTGAAGACATAAGACAAATGACTGAAAATTTAGAAGAGAAGGAATTTGAAATACTAATTCTTAACGAGCATCACTTTGAAGTATCCAATCAGATGGTTGTTATTAGTCAGGAAGTCAACCGAGTAAACAATGAACTTTCTAGGAAATTGGTATACATTGGTGAGATGATAAATATAACTGAAGAAAACATGAAAAGGAAGGATGAATTCCTAAATAGTCAGAGAAGACTGGACAATACTACTAGTTTAGGTTACACCGAGTAGGGAGAGTCATAAAAACAAGCTAAACAAAAGAATGCCTATGCAAATCTATAACACCCCGCTAGGGAACTCAAAAGAAACTAACCTAGAATATAATACTAAGTTTGGTGAACAATTTTTTTTTTCTACATTTTACATATAAGATTAACATTCACACGAAAACATTTACCATTAACTCACATAACACACATTGTAAACCTAGGTACAAATCTAATGGGTCCCATGACATAGAATTACTTACTAACATAACTCATTTGATAATATCATAGAAGATTCCATAATTTAAATTCAACAATTACATCATAATAAACACATTATAATGAACATCCATGAATCCTAATAAACATACATTTGTTGCACATGTTGCAGGGTATGTAGTAATCACTCTAACATCAATATTACAATATCCAGATTAGGTATCACATGCAATACTCTAATACAAGATTTACAATAAAAGAATATAAATAATGAACTACAAAGATGAAGAAGTAACATAAGGTGAACTAAAATACTAATTCTTACCGAGCATCACTTTGAAGTATCCAATCAGATGGTTGTTATGAGTCAGGAAGTCAACCGAGTAAACAATGAACTTTCTAGGAAATTGGAATACATTGGTGAGATGATAAATATAACTAAAGAAAACATGAAAAGGAAGGATGAATTCCTAAATAGTCAGAGAAGACTGGACAATACTACTAGTTTAGGTTACACTGAGTAGGGAGAGTCATAAAAACAAGCTAAACAAAAGAATGCCTATGCAAATCTGTAACACCCCGCCAGGGAACTCAAAAGAAACTAACCTAGAATATAATACTAAGTTTGGTGAACAATTTTTTTTTTTCTAAAGTTTACATATAAGATTAACATTCACATGAAAACATTTACCATTAACTCACATAACACACATTGTAAACCTAGGTTACAAATCTAATGGGTCACATGACATAGAATTACTTACTAACATAACTCATTTGATAATATCACAAAAGATTCCATAAATTAAATTCAACAATTACATCATAATAAACACATTATAATGAACATCCATGAATCCTAATAAACATACATTTGTTGCACATGTCGTAGGGTATGTAGTAATCACTCTAACATCAATATTACAATATCCAGATTAGGTATCATATGCAATACTCTAATTCAAGATTTACAATAAAAGAATATAAATAATGAACTACAAAGATGAAGAAGTAACATAAGGAATCCAACTGCAAAGACACCTTCAAGCATTGGCACCAAGATTTCAAATCTCGAATGGTAAAGAATCACTACCACCCATCCATGTATAACCACAAAGGTCGACCCCACCATGTTGAGGAGATAACCTCAGACCCCAATCAGACAATCAAGTCCAATCAAGAAACACCACTAGGAAAGGAAATCCTGAAAGCTTACTAACTAAAGGTAAACAAGTATGGTGATAGGTGTGACTCACTAATCTAGAGGCAAATGATACATGTAGGATAACTAGACTATGTATAGGAAGGTGTCATCATGTACGTCTAACCCTTGAGTTTCATCCTGTTAATCTCTCTAGATCCTGGCACTCAAGTGACAATACACAAATCAATGACTTCTCATATAGATGAAGCCATTAACAATGTTAAACACACCTCTCAAGTTGGCCAACATCATCTCCATTGCCATCTTAGTCTATACTAGCACTCAAGCATGGGCGAGGAACTTATCTTATTAGGCTCATTTTAATATCTCTCAATGTTATATTTGGTTATCACTTGATTATAATAACTTACAATAAGTGATCCTGGTAGCCACTTGTGGGCCTTGATGCTTATTGCAAGCCACCCCCCACACATATCTAGGTAAACTACCCTAGGCTCATAGATCTCTCCTAGATCAAACATAGGTAAAATCAGATAGTCACACATCCAGAATCATCACAGAAATCAGGATTGACTACATAAGTATAATCACTAAACACATAGTACATCATGAGCCTATAAGGACAAATGGGACATAAAACAAATCACACTCATGCCAAACATAAGAAATAATATGAACATAGAAGACAATCTCCAAGCCTTTGTCTTTTCTAGGTCATCTAATGCCCATAAAAATAGATAAAGCTAACAACTAGGAAAGATAGAACCATATTGTATAAAACAACCAATTTCAGTATAAAAAGATGCATGTACAAATATAAAATAACTCATATGGATTGATAATAAATTGAAAACCTATTTGGACACATAAGCCACATCACATTTTACACTTCATACCTAAGTTAGATTTAACTAATTATTCAAATTTATCCAATTAATCTAATCCTACTATGTTTGCTAATCAGATTCACCAACTTACTATATGAAGTTTATTAAAACACCTAGTATACATAGTCCAACAACTTCATATTGAAACAATAATAAAATCTTATTTAAAGTTATAATATTCTAGACCATATCCCCTCTATCTAATATTGAATAAAATTCATTAATAATCCTATTAACAAATTTTTACCAATACTAAAAAAAACTTAACAATAAAATTATTGTTAACATTAAATAATAATAGTTAATAAAAAACTATAATTAGAAAACATTAATAATATTAACTCAGTTTTGCTAATAAAACTATAATCATCAAATGACAATTATTCATACACATTGTTAATATTAGAACATTCTTTAAATAAAAGTTATTAATATAAATTAATAATTATAAATAGTTAATATTAACAAAATCTATTAACGAATTTTATAAATATATAAAAAAAACACATTTAATAAAATAACTTTATCAAATTTTTATTTACAATTTTAAAAAAAAAAGAAACAAACTTTTTTTTAGGTGTGGGCCCTCCACTGTGGGACCCGTGCCACGGGGCACCTACCGCGCATGGTGCACGATGCTGTCATCAGGGTAGGCCTTCCGCACGACACCCACGGGTGCCGCTGGCAGTGCCTGCATTGTCGACAGTACCATGTACCATTGGCAGGCAGTGCAACCTACCGTGGGGGTACAGGGTGGGAACCGTGGCCCCCCTAAATTTTATATATATTTTTTTAATATATATTTTTTAAAACCTCCATGAAATTATATAATAAAATTTTATATATTTTCTTTTTTACTTATACAAAGCCAAAAAAAATATAAATTCCAATACACTATTTTTTTTTTTTAAACAACCATAGAATGTATAGAAATCTATTCATTTGTCAATAGGCATATTTTTTTTAAAGCAAATTTAATATTTTTCAAAATGGAAATTATTGACTATGTACATTTTTCCAGAAAAGGAAAAAGTCCTATTTATACAAATTGCACTTGTGATTTTGTCTTTTTTTCTATTTTGTCTTTTCCTTGATTGTTTGCCAATACAATTACATTTAGTAATGTAATTCTTTTTATTTAGGCAAATAATTTTCTTACTATGGCTAAATTAATTTTGACTGTCATTTTTTAACAGAGATTGGGTTTTTTACCCAGATTGCATTTTCTCATACCAAAATTGATTTTTCTCAACAACCCATTTATTTATTTCATCTACTCAATAGTTTGAATTATAGTCAGTATAATTTTTCATTTTCTAAGGTTTCTATTGTGAATTTTCTCACAAAATTTTGACAACATAACTCTACTATGCCAAGTCATAATATAAAATGAAAGCTATAATTCTAAGGGTTTTCTAACACCCAATTTGAAGCATAATTAAAAATAGATCTATGACAATAAATCAAAACAAGCATATGAAAAGACTAAAAATTCTACAGAAAAAATTATAGCAAAGTTTATTAAAACCCTACCTCAATTCCAATGATAGAAACTGTAATAGAATGCCTATAGAATGATGAAACTCCCAGATCTATCAATAGGAGAACTCAATCCTACATATTTGAATCACAGTGTATGCAAAGCCTAATTCCAGATGCAAGCAATCTTCACCCAGAAAACTCAAGCACACACACAAAAGGTCAAGAATCACAAAAATGTCTAAAATTCTCCCAAAAGCTCTCTCCACAAATCTCCAACAACCTGATTCCATCCAAATGAATGAAAATTCCCCCTATTAGGGATTCAACTCCACCATTCATGCAAACTCTAGATGACTCACAATACAACTCCTAATCAAACTCACACTCTTGAGTTGAAAGAAATTAATAATTAATAATTAAAAATATCTTTTAATTATGCACAACTCAACTTAGACTCCTAAAGACAAGTTGTCACCTTTTTGAAACAAATAACAGTTAAACTCAATAAAGCACATGTTATTATTATAAATCCTCATTAAATAATTTAATATTCCAAACACCATTAAATCATGCAATTTAATAATTTAATACCTAATGGGCATTATTAATCCTATTTTCATAATTTATTAATTAAAACTAAATATCCTAATATTTGATTTTTAATTAATTAATAATCATGTACAAAACATACGAATTAAATTTAATATTGTTTTCTAGTTATAATATTAATTTCCATGACTATAGAAAATCATACACTCAAAAAGCAATAAATCAAGATCATCAAATAAACAGACAAGGTCAAAGAAGGGATCCACTAACTTTGTCACTTGAAAAATTCCGGTAGGGTAGTTAACAAATACTTATCCAACACTTAGGATAAATAGGCTTAGGATAGGGTTTTGGGTCTATCTATTACCTCCCCTCTTTACCATCGAGATGAGTATTTATGGGCACTCTCACTCCTGCCAATTCAGGGAAGATGATGCCTTGTACTTGCAAACCTGTCACCACAAATCAAAGCATGTACATACAATATATAGCAAACAATGATAGGGTGTGATCAATCATGTGGATCTTGACAAAGCAAGTAACTACACCTCCGCCCTCTACCATACAGACACATAAAATAGATACATACATATGAACACCATAACATCTTAGTATGGGGTAAGTACATCATAATCCAACACAAACATAAAACATCACATCATGATAATATCAATATCGGAATACAACAACATAACATAATCATTATCATAATCTAGATCAACAATAATCATTGAAATAAAAAGATCTGCACACAAACTATGTGGCCTAAAAGAGTATGGCATCTAAAAAACTAAAAGCAAAATATAGAGGTACTACATCTACCCCCCCTTGAATCAAGCTTACTCTTGGAAGCCTAGAACAAGTAGGGATATGAGTCCCATAAATCTAGCTGCACTAAACAGAACTAAACCGAAGATTACTAAGAAGGTCCCATCAGACCCTTCCCTCCCTTAGGGTTTGAACACTGAGGATCATTCCCAACTACAAAGGCCCTATGAGATCTACCTACATCTCCCACTAGAGGCTTAGAAGCTATCGGCCTCTATCCTAAAAACTGAGGACAATCGTACAACTTATGACCTTGTTGGCCACAACTAAAACAATGTCCCTTGAAAACTCTCCTCGCTGCAGGAACACTAGACTGTTGGAAGCTACCTCTACTGGCACTCTATTGAACACTCTAAGTAGGCTAAACAAAAGAATGATCCTTACTCTACTAACCATTACAAAAGTTCTTGGACTAAGAACCACCTCTCTGAGAAGAAGGAAGTGGAAGTGACTTAACCTTCTCTTGGTTCTAGTTACCTCTGTATAAGTTTGATGACTTCTTGAAGTTCCCATCACCCTGTGACTGATTCCCTCTATATCTTGAACCTGAAGGTCCACCTACTGAAGTATCTAAATGTCAACCATGGCCCAAGGCTAGATTAGCCTCTGTGCATGTAGCTTTAATGGTTGCATCTTTAAGGGTCTTAGGCTCAAAGAGTAGAACATTCCCAATTATGCAAGCATTCAACCCCCTAACAAAGTGTTGTATCAGGAAGGTTGTATCCTATCCAAATCTGACATACTATATGAGCTCAAAGAATTTACGCTCATACTCACTCACTATCATAGTCAACTTTCTCAAATTGTGGAACTCGTCTGCTCTCTATTTCCTCTACTGATCAGAAAGGAAATGTTCCCAGAAATGCTCCAAGAACAACTCCCATGTAATGGTATCCATCCAAAGACGCAACTTCTCCTCCTTAATCCTCCACCATACAGTTGCAAAATCAATAAGCTATATCATAGCATATTTGGCTCTAGTATTACTACTAAATGGGAGCATGGAAAAGCTCCGCTCTAAAGCTATCAACCAAGTCTCAGCCTCTAATATAGTACTTTTCCTACCAAAGGGAATAGGTCACCCCCTCATAAGGTCCCTCATATAGTTTGCTGCCACTACTGTAGGGTCCACAATGAAGTTCCTCCTTAGAGGGCTCTTGGATCTCTCTCTCTCCCTCTCATTCCTCTAAGAATGATGGAAACCATCCCGCTCTACCCTATTCTACTCAGGACCAAGATGATTAAGAATCACTTGCAAGAGGTGTCTCATATCAGGATCATCTTGACAATCCTCTCTCTACTCACCCCTAGACTATTGGTGGTGACTCTCCTGACTGATACTTATGGAGGGGCTAGGTTTCCTTACCCTTCCATGTCTACCAGATCTACCTCTACCTCAGCCTCTAGCTACTCTAGTTTCATGCATGATTCCTGTAACATAAAGAGACCCAACAATATCTCACAACAAAGATCAAAACATAAACTAAGACAAAATGATCACAAAGCAATAGTATAAAAATAGATATGTTATATGTCTAAGTTTTGTTTCAAGTTTAATATATACACATAAAACCTAATGAGCGTACATACCCAGAGTTCTTAGTGTAGAAACTCTTCTTTCATACCAAATGTAATGCCCTGCCAGGGTACCCAAAAGAGACTAACCTAGAACATAATACTAAGTTTCGTGAATAATTTTTTTTTCTAAAGTTTACATATAAGATTAACATTCACATGGAAGCATTTACCATTAACTCACATAACACACATTGTAAACATAGGTTACAAATCTAATGGGTCCCATGACATAGAATTACTTACTAGCATAACTCATTTGATATTATCATAAAAGATTCCATAAATTAAATTCAACAATTACATCATAATAAACACATTACAATGAACATCCATGAATCCTAATAAACATACATCCATTGCACATGTCATAGGGTATGTAGTAATCACTCTAACATCAATATTACAATATCCAGATTAGGTATCACATGTGATACTCTAATACAATATTTATAATAAAAGAATATAAATAATGAACTACAAATATGAAGAAGTAACATAAGGAATCCAACTACAAAGACACCATCAAGCACTAGCACTAGGACATTGAATCTCAAATGGTAAAGAATCACTACCACCCATCCATGTAGAACCACAAAGGTCTACCCCACCATGTTGAGGGGATAACATCAGATCCCAATCGGACAATCAAGTCCAATCAAGAAACACCACTAGGAAAGGAAATCTTAAAAGCTTACTAACTCAAGGTCAACAAGTATGGTGATAGGTATGACTCACTAATCTAGAGGCGACCAACACATGTAGGATAACTAGACTATGTATAGGAAGGTTTCATCATGTACGTCTAAACCTTGAGTCTTGTCCTAGTAATCTCTCTGGATCCCATCACTCAAGTGACCATACACGGATCATTAACTTCTCATACAGATGAAGCCATTAACTATGCTAAACACACCTCTCAAGGTAGCCAACATCATTTCCATTCCCATCTTAGTCTATACTAGCACTCAAGCATGGGTGAGGAACTTATCTTATTAAGTTCATTTTAATATCTCTCAATGTTATTTTAGGTTATCACTTGATTACAACAACTTATAATAAGTGATCTTGGCAGCCACTTGTGGGCCTTGGTGCTTATTGAAAGCCACCTCCTAACACATATCTAGGTAAACTACCCTAGGCTCATAGATCTCTCCTAGATCAAACATAGGTAAAATCAGATAGTCACATATCTAGAATCATCACAGAAATCAGGATTGCTTACATAAGTATAATCACTGAACACATAGTACATCATGGGCCTATAAGGTCAAATGGGACATTAAAAAAATCACACTCACGCCAAACATAAGAAACAACATCAACATAGAAAACAATCCCAAAGCCTCTATCTTTGCTAGGTCATCTAATGCCCATAAATAAAGATAAACCCAACAGCTAGGAAAGATAGAACCATATTGTATAAAACAACCAATTTCAGTATAAAAAGATGCATGTACAAATATAAAATAAATCATATGGATCGATAATAAATTAAAATCCAATATGGACACATAAGTTGCATCTCATTTTACACTTCATACCTAAGTTAGATTTAACTGATTATTCAAATTCATCCAATTAATCTAATCCTAATCTGTTTGCCAATTAGATTCACCAACTTACTATATGAAGTTTATTAAAACACCTAGTATACATAGTCCAATAACTTCATATTGAAACAATAATAAAATATTATTTAAAGTTCTAATATTCGAGACCATATCCCCTCTATCTAATATTGAATAAAATTCATTAATAATCCTATTAACAAATTTTTACCAATACTAAAAACAAACTTAACAATAAAATTATTGTTAACATTAAATAATAATAGTTAATAAAAAACTATAATTAGAAAACATTAATAATATTAACATAGTTTTGCTAATAAAACTATAATCATCAAATAACAATTATTTTTTTATTTTTTATTTGGTAAAAGGCCAAGGCCAAGATTTTATTACTTTTGAAGTGAATAGTACATGATACATATTACCTCGCTTGGTGCAGGCGCTGGTAGGAAAGAGCAAGGTTGAGAAAACCTCTAGCTGTGCCTGGGACCAAAGGTCCGGAATTTAATATACAAGGTTTCGAGGGCATTCCCTCTGATACAAGACTTTCAAGTATGTAGATACCCTTTGGGATGAAAAGTTCCCTATAGCTTGCTTATTTCTCCTTAGTAATTCTAGTCTTTTGTTTGTCTTGTCCATGTTGATAATGGTCCTTTTCCTGGAATGGTTTCGCTATTCTAGATTTAGCTCCTCATACTTTCTCAGTTGTTCATCAGTCTTCCTACCTGCTTTTGTCCCCCAAGGTCATTGCCTCCTCGGACCTACAAAATTTGAATTCTTGACCAAGATCATTGTTAGTGTTCTTTAGCATATGTCATCTAAAACTTCATCTTATTGTAAAGGTGGAGCTATTTAGAAGTATGGGTTTTTGAAGAGAATACATGTGCTCCTTACCTACCTATCAATGATTGTGTTGTCGATTGAGCCTGCTACTGATGTGCTAGATTAATAAACTGTAAGACTTAATCTCTCTTCCTTATAAGAGTTGTTGATACAGTCCCCTATTCTATATGTTAAAGACAATCTAGAATGATTAATTATTAATCCACTACATTCTATAGAGAAGATGTCATAACTAGAAATCATGAGGAAATAAATCCATTGTAGATGGATAATCTAAAGTCAGTCTTCTTGCATAAAACTGTAAGAAAATAATGTATTCATTTGGAGTTTACCATGATGCTTTGTGTTTTAAGGTTATGGAAATCCTTCTATATTAAATCGATGTGAGTCAAATTTTACAGTAGCTTCATCTATATTTACTCATCCTAATCTAAAGCCCTGCCGCCCCAGTCTATTTTAGAAACCATCAAGATTGGAAGTCTTGTTTCCCAGTGTGAATATGCCTTTTTGAGTTCATGAAAACTGACTTACTTAAGAAGCAATAGGAAGAGTGCGATAGTGTGATAATGAAAGCGTATGTATATATTTTTTGATTATGTATATATATAAATATATATGTGGTTATTAGTCAAAAACAAACAAACAAATAAATATATATATATATATACATATATATATATAGATATATATATATATATATGTATATATATATATACATATCTATATATATATATGTATATATATATACATATATATATATACATATATCTCTAGATATATATATATATATATATATGTATATATATACATATATATATATATACATATACATATACATATACATATACACACACACACACACACACACACACACACACACACACACATATATATATATATATATAGATGCAGGAGCATCCTGGGTGTAAGAGCAATCTTGCATCACCCAAAAATATTTCTATTTTTATATTCAATAAGGGCTATTTTGTGCAGAGCTGTTATTTATGGAAAGTTACTATTTTTGGTAATTTTTGTATGTGCTCAGAATGATTTGATTTCTTTCTTGGAGGTTCATTTTGGTCATATAAGTCTGCCAGCAAAGTTTCATGGCTAGATCAGGTGTAGTTTTGAAGATATTGAAGATTTTCGGTATTGGCAGTAGGGTACAAAAACTTTGAACTCAGTTTTGAAGGCTTTAGAGGCCCCGGATGAGGTCAAAAATTTGGGTGATGAGCACTTGCACGAGTCAAGCCTGTAGAGCGCTTTGTGGCATTTCTGAAATGGGGTTATAATAGTCAATCGGGTCAACTGGTGATGACTTATGATCTCCGGAAGTCGGGTCACCTGAAATGGCAGAAAATAATTTTCCTTCAAAATTTCTGTTCGGGTTTCAAAAGTTATTTTGAGCTGACTTTGATGTAATAAATTGAAAAATAAAATAATTCTAAGTTTGGTCGGCCCTTAGGGCTAAATTTCTGGAACCTTCTCGGGCGGTGGAAATTGCCTATATAAGGAAGGCTGTATTATTGTCTTAGGCAGTTCAGAATAGTTCTGGGTAGTAGATCTGGGTTTGAGGCTTTGTCCTACAGAATATTGTAAGGAATGCCCATGTGGCTTTGCATATTGTAATTCTGAAAGTTTGTAATTCCACATTTGTGGAGATAATAAGAAGTCAATTTTCTGTTCTTGCATATTATTATTGTTGTTTCTCTATTTCTGTTATGTGTTTGTGATATTAAGGGGAGCACCCTTCATCAAGTGGTATCAGAGCCAGGTTTTCTTGAGTGTGTAAACAGATCGCCGACTGTGAGGCAGTTTGCACCAGGACCGTGGTTAGGTTTTCAGTGCGCATCACGAAAATGCCTCCACGAAGAGAACGTGGCGGAAGAGCTGGTGCTGTGACACCTGAGGTTAGAGAGCTGCAGAGACAAGTGCGAGCATTGCAAGAAGAGATTCGCAGAGGAATGAATCTTAATGTCAGAGATGAAAGCGAGGATGAAGCCGAAGAAGAATATCAAGAAGGAGAAGCTGAAATTGTGAACCAGGAGGAAGAAAGACTTTTTCGGGCGATTTCCAAGATTGGGAAAAGACCTAAGATTGAGGTTCCTACATTTTCTGGAAATCTTAACCCAGAGGAATTGATCGACTGGATCAATGAATGTGAGGAGTATTTTGAGTATGAAGATGTTGAGGATCCTGATAGGGTCAAATTTGCGAAGGCCAGACTGAAAGGTCATGCGAAGATCTGGTGGCAAGAAATTCAATTGGAGCAAAATAGAAGAGGGAAAGATAAAATCACAAGATGGGATCGGATGGTGGAAAAATTGAAGCGACAGTTCATTCTTGTTGATTATGAGCTTGACCTACTGAAGAAAATGCAAAGTTTGAAGCAAGCAGGAAAATTTGTTCAGGAGTATACAGAGGAGTTCTATCGACTCCTCATCAGAATAGGCCATGCCGAAGCTGATAAGGAGAAAGTTTTCCGATACCTTAATGGGTTAAGGCCAAGCATTCAGGAGGAGTTGAATCTGGTTCGAATGAACAGTATTGAGGAGGCATACCAATTTTCCCTAAAAGTAGAGGAAAAGCTGAACAAGAAATTCGAGAGCAGACAAAACGGAAGAGGTCGCGGTGGACGATCTGGTGGACGGTCATATGGTGGCCAAAATGAAGATCTGAAAAAGAAGGATGAGGCCAGTAGCAGTCAAAATCAGCGAGGAAATAATTCCAATCGCTTCCAGGATCAGAATAATAGAGATCAGAGAGGAAGAGGAAGAGGACAAGGATCTGGAAGAGGTGGCTTCCGTGGAACATGTTTTCACTATGGAGAAGAAGGTCATAGGGCATTTGAATGTCCTCAGCGCCAAGGCAGAACGGACAGGAGAAATGAATGCCAGGCTAGAGTTGCACATGTAGATGAAGATGCCAGATCATCAAATTCTGAAGATGCTAAAAGAGGAGAAACATTGATTAACAGAAGAGTCCTGTTGAGTGGTGAGAATGAACCTGAGCAAAGGAGGAGCCTGTTTCGCACCAGGTGCAAGTGTGAAGGTAAATGTTGTGATGTGATTATTGATAGTGGAAGCACTGACAATTTGGTGTCAGAAGAGATGGTGACAAAGTTGAAGCTCAAGAGACAGAAACACCCACATCCATATCGGATTGCTTGGGTACAGGATGACCACAAGGTCATGGTCAATGAATAATGCCTAGTGAAGTTCAAGATTGGCGGATACCAAGATGAGGTATTGTGTGATATCATATCTATGGATGCATGTCATATGTTGTTGGGTAGACCGTGGCAGTTTGACAGATGTGCTGTACATGATGGTCGTGCGAATACCTATTCCCTGACAAAGGATGGAGTGCGACATAAGCTAAAGCCATTGAAGGAGAGCGAAGAAAAGGTATGTGGTAATGCAAGAATAACATTTGTTGATGGAAGAAAATTATTAGATGGTATGAGGCATGAGCACGTGTGTTTTTCTTTAATTCCAAAAGTTGGTAAAGAAGAAGCAGAGGATGTACCTGTAGAGGTTGCAGATTTGTTGAATGAGTTTCAGGATATTGTATCTGATAATGTACCTGATGGATTACCACCGGTAAGGAAGATCAATCATCAGCTGGATTTGATTCTAGAAGCCAGTTTGCCAAACAAGGCAGCACACAGAATGACACCAGTAGAAAGTGAAGAGTTAAACAGACAAGTACATGAGTTATTGCAGAAAGGGTTGATTCGAGAGAGTCTGAGTCCCTATGCTGTACCAGTGGTATTAGCACCAAAGAAGAATGGAGAGTGGAGGATGTGTACAGATTCAAGAGCAATAAACAAGATCACAATCAAGTATAGGTTTCCATTGCCACGAATGGATGATATTATGGATTGTTTGAGTGGAGCTATGTATTTCTCAAAGATAGATCTGAAGAGTGGATATCACCAGATTCGGATCAGAGAAGGAGATGAATAGAAGACTACCTTCAAGACAAAGGAAGGACTATATGAGTGGTTAGTCATGCTTTTTGGGCTAACCAATGCACCGAGCACTTTCATGCGGCTCATGAACGAGGTTCTGAAAAAATTTCTGGGTAAGTTTGTCATTATTTACCTAGATGATATTTTGATCTTTAGTAAGACATTGGATGAGCATATGATGTATATTCGTATGGTATTTGAGAAGTTGAGAGAAGAGAAATTATTGATTAATTTGAAGAAGTGCAGTTTTGTGAAGAAAGAGTTAGTGTATTTAGGATTTGTAGTCTCAGCAGAAGGTCTAAAAATGGACCTAGAGAAGGTACAGGCTATCCTAGAATGGCCTACTCCAAGGAGTGCTACTAAGGTAAGATCTTTTCATGGTCTAGCTAGCTTTTACAGAAAGTTTATCAAAAATTTTAGCAGTATTTGTGGACCCTTGACTGAGACAATGAGAGGGGATAGAAAAGAGTTTAAGTGGACTAAAGGAGCAGAAAAAAGTTTTCAATTATTGAAACAAAAAGTTACCGAACAACCTATTTTAGCACTTCCAGATTTCAATAAGGTGTTTCAAGTAGATTGTGATGCTAGTGGTACTGCAATAGGAGCTATTATGAGCCAAGAAGGTAAACCTGTTGCGTATTTCAGTGAGAAGTTAAATGATGCCAAGAGGAAATATTCTGTTTATGATCAAGAATTTTATGCTATAGTTCAGGCATTAAAGAAGTGGAGACATTATCTGCTTCCTAAGGAGTTTGTTTTGTATACTGATCATCAAGCTTTGCAATATTTGAATAGTCAAGGAAAATTGAATCAAAGGCATTTGAAATGGGTTGAGTTTTTGCAGAGTTATACATTTGTTTTGAAACACAGGAGTGGAAAGTCTAATAGGGTTGCAGATGCTCTTAGTAAAAGGCAACTATTGCTGATAGAAATGCAGATTGAAGTGGTTGGGTTCAAGGAACTCAAGAATTTGTATCCAGAAGATCTTGATTTTGGTGAAGCTTGGAAAGCTTGTACAGAACCTGTTACTCTAGACAGGACAAAATGGTTGGATTTCATCATCCAGGATGATATGCTATTCAGAAGGAGTCAGTTGTGCATTCCATGAAGTTCTATGAGGGAGAATCTCATCAAGGAGAAGCATAGCAGAGGATTGGCTGGATATTTTGGTCATGACAAAACCCTTGGTTTGGTTAGTGAGAATTATTATTGGCCACAATTGCAGCAAGATGTGAAGAAGTTTGTACAGAGTTGCAGAGTATGTCAGATGGTAAAAGGAGTGAAGCAGAATACAGGGTTGTATCAGCCATTACCTGTACCAGAGAAGCCTTGGGAGGATATCAGCATGGACTTTGTTCTTGGTTTACCGAGGACTCAGCGGGGACATGATTCAATTTTTGTGGTGGTTGATAGATTTTCAAAGATGGCACATTTTATTCCCTGCAAGAAGACTAATGATGCTATTCATGTAGCAGAATTATTTTTCAGAGAAGTAGTGAGACTTCATGGTTTGCCAAAGACCATAGTTTCAAATCGGGACACTAAGTTTGTTGGATATTTCTGGCGTACATTGTGGAAGAAGTTGAAGACAGATTTGAAGTTCAGTTCATCACATCATCCACAGACTGATGGACAGACAGAGGTGGTGAATAGGAGTTTGCAAAATTTGCTGAGATGTTTGGTTGGAGATAAGCCAACAGGATGGGATTTGATTTTACCACAGGCAAAATTTGCATACAATAATTCTGTCAATAGGAGCACTGGTAAATCACCATTTCAGATTGTATATGGAAGTAGTCCAAGAAATGCATCTGAATTGAGAAAGATAGATAAAGGAGAAATAAGTAGTGCTGAAGCTGAGGATTTTGCAGAACATTTGAAGAACATCCATGAGGAGGTGAGGAAGCATATTACCAAGATGAATGCACAGTATAAGGCTAAGGCAAATGAGAAAAGGAGATATAAGGAATTTCAGGTTGGTGATGAAGTCATGGTTCATTTGCGAAAGGAGCAGTTTCCGGTTGGTACATATAACAAGTTGAAAATGAAGAAGTTTGGGCCATGTACGATACTGAAGAAGCATGATTCGGGAAATGCATATGAGGTAGAATTGCCTACTGGGCTGAATATTTCACCAGTGTTTAACATTTCAGATTTGACAGAGTATCATGAAGGAGGTGTTGAAGATGAGGTTGCAGCAGTACAGTGGAATATTCCAGCAACCAGTTCAGATATCAAGGAGATTGAAGACATACTGGACAGTCGTGTTGGCAGAAGCACAAGGAATAGGACATATGAAGAATATTTGGTCAAATGGAAAGGACGACCTGTTGAAGATTCATCATGGCTAACAAAGGAGGAGGTTAACCGTCTTGATTTTCCTCTGCACACCTGAGTCGTGATAGGGTCACTTCTCAAATTACCCCGGGTGTCTGATGCAGGAGCATCTTGGGTGTAAGAGCAATCTTGCATCACCCAAAAATATTTCTATTTTTATATTCAATAAGGGCTATTCTGTGTAGAGCTGTTATTTATGGAAAGTTACTATTTTTGGTAATTTTCGTATGTGCTCAGAATGATCTGATTTCTTTTTTGGAGGTTCATTTTGGTCATATAAGTCTGCCAGCAAAGTTTCATGGCTAGATCAGGTGTAGTTTTGAAGATATTGAAGATTTTCGGTATTGGCAGCAGGGTACAGAAACTTCGAACTCAGTTTTGAAGGCTTTAGAAGCCCCGGATGAGGTCAAAAATTTGGGTGACGGGCGCTTGCACGGGTCAAGCTTGTAGAGCGCTTCGTGGCATTTCTGAAATGGGGTTATAATAGTCAATCGGGTCAACTGGTGATGACTTATGATCTCCGGAAGTCGGGTCACCTGAAATGGTGAAAAATAATTTTCCTTCAAAATTTCTGTTCGGGTTTCAAAATTTATTTTGAGCCGACTTTGATGTAATAAATTGAAAAATAAAATAATTCTAAGTTTGGTCGGCCCTTAGGGCTAAATTTCTGGAACCTTCTCGGGCGGTGGAAATTGCCTATATAAGGAAGGCTGTATTATTGTCTTAGGCAGTTTAGAATAGTTATGGGTAGTAGATCTAGGTTTGAGGCTTTGTCCTACGGAATATTGTAAGGAATGCCCATGTGGCTTTGCATATTGTAATTCTGAAAGTTTGTAATTCCACATTTGTGGAGATAATAAGAAGTCAATTTTCTGTTCTTGCATATTATTGTTGTTGTTTCTCTATTTCTGTTATGTGTTTGTGATATTAAGGAGAGCACCCTTCATCATATATACATATATATATATACATATATATACATATATACATATATATACATATATATATATACATATATATATATATACACACATATATACATATATATATACATATATACATACATATATATATATATATATATATATATATACATATATGTATATGTATATATATATATCTATATATATATATATATATACATA
>BSBK01014720.1:0-41016 GCA_027943335.1 Chamaecyparis obtusa | reverse complement strand
ATAAAAAGAAAATAGATATTAAATTAAAATGAAATTAGGAACAAGAATAGTAAAACATTTCACAAAGATGTTGAAACAATATATGATTTGGAAAACCCGTTCACTTTTTTTTTAATCTATGATAAAAATTTTAACATGATTAGTCGCATTGGCATGGCATACCTTCAAGCTCCACATGAAACGCTTTTGACCTGGAGCTATGAACCATTGAGGTTCACCACAAACAAGGGACCTCATCCCTACACTTCACTTGTTCAAATATGCAAGCTCAATGACCCAATGAAGGCAGAAGGCCTACAAGCACAATGGCCCAACAAGGTTTTGAACCTTGGTAGATGCTTCACCAATGAAATGTTTTAACCATGACACCACACATCCGAAGATAGAAAACCCTCACAATATAAATATAACACTAAAGAGGAAAATTAATATATTTACCCAATAAATCATTAATAAATACTTTAAATCGATTTAAAATTATTATGTATCATTAACAACCTCCTTTGAGATGCTTTCAAGAAACTTAATCACTCTCCTTAACATAGGGATAGCAAAAATAATTACTCAAGAATTAAATATAAATAATTTTGATTTGAGTAATACCTCCAAATAGTATTCAAAAAATATTGGAAGCCTCTAATTGAGTCTTATTTATGTACACTTCATGCACTATACGTACAAATGATTGTTTTAGTTGATGATCACTATTTCAAAATTTTCAAGTATATCATTGACTAAATGAAGGTGAATAATGATTTTACTCTTGTATTCCAATATTTTAGAAAGTCTTTCTAAGTTAATTACAATGCTAGCGGAAAAGTAACTAGTGTTTACTGACTCTGACACTCTTTAGTGAGAAATAAGTGATAAGAGGAAAAATACTCATTCCGCAACCAAAATATTTAACTTTTTTATTCAATATTTATAAAAGTGGGGTCATCATTTTTTTTTTGATGAATTTATGTTTTACATTAACAACTAAGCATTTAATTGTATCAATATAAGTAACAATGAATTGTAGAGACGTGAAACAATTAAGTTTGTTACATCCCTGTTTTACACAAATCATTGTGTTATGTTTGTATTACTTTGAAATGCGATGAATGTTACATGATTAGAATGAGCAATGGTTCAATAAACTCATTGAGAAATTATTTAAATAATCAATGAAGCAAATTTATGATTTTATATATGTTAACAACTTTTTAGCTAATTACATTATTGTGAACAAGTAGAAACGGGTATATTATTGACTTTGAGAAGGGAGGGGGGTATCATCAAGTACATTGGACCTAGGACTCACTACCTAAAAAAAATTGAGGTAGAAAACTAAAATGGGGTATTTTGATGATTCCAAAATGTAGATTCAAATTGATAAGTGAAAAAGGTTTGTGACCCAATATATTTCCATCTTTGGAGAATCAAAAATTAAATATGACTATTCAAGTTGCTCACCCCCCTCTAACACATAAGCCCTAGAGAAGTTGTAAAACAACTTTGGGAGGAGAGACGTAAGCGGATAACTTCAAGAAAAAAATCAATTAGAACATATATCATTTCTAAGTTGAAAATAAAACTCAAACCAATCCAAATAACCCTTCTAAGAAAATAATTGAGCTAGAGGGGACAAAATATCATTGAATACCAACCCAATGATACAAACTTGTTCCCTTTTATAACTTGGATGGGAAAGAGAAGCTCGTCATTGAGTAATGTCAATATATCTTAAAAGGAGATTTTGGTTTCAATATAGAAAATAATAATGATGTATGGTGCGGGAGCACCTAGTCCCAGGACGTTAAAAGACATGTATGTTACTATAACTGATGGTGATGATGATGAAGACCAACTAAGATCAAAGGAATACATAATAGTTGAAATTTTAGATCAATTATTGTCTTGTTATTAATGTCAAGCAATTGATATCTGATTTATATTGTGTTGCCATATCATTCGGAGTATGATATAAGTTGAATGAGTAAAGAAGATGAAGTGGAATGTTGTGAAGATGCAAAACTTAATTGGGAAACTGATATAGATCAGACATGTTAAGATTATGTTGATATAATTGTTTTCTACCTAACATTTGATTATATCAAGTCGGTAAAGAAGATTAGTCAAGTCGGTAAGAAAAATAATTTTGGCTACCTAGTAGAAAAAGTCATTCGGTTAAAAGGAAAGTAAGTTTTGGTAAAGGCAAAGGAACTCAAGACATTGAAAAGAAGGTTTCAGTCACCAAGCAAAGTTAACCAAAATTCAGTTGAAGAGAAGAAGTTAGTCACCGAGCAAGGAATGAAAATTAAATACAAGAATCAAAATGACATTTAATGTTGAGATATGATGAGCTGAAAGATTCTGATGATAAGGAAGAGTTAGTTGAAGAGATATATGATCAATAAAATTTAGGATGATGATTTATGGTACAAATCTAAGTGCCAAAAAGAGAAGGAACAAGTTTCAAGACAGTTCAAGTTCCAAGGTGATGATAAAATGTTTTACCAAGCTCTAAATTCTTGAAATAGTTTATGAAGTTGATCATACAGTTGAAGTTAGTCAAAAGAAAACGTGATGAAGGAAATTAAGTGGAAAAACAAAGTCTATATAAAGGATGAATTTGTATGAACAAATGGCTAGAAAATTGAAAGGTTATTGAGTCACTGACTGATGCAATGAAGAAGGAGAAGGCTGAATTCTGAGTTAGAAAGTTGAATTTGATGAAGTGTTAAAGCCAGTGGAAAGTGAAGGATTGAAGTGAAGACAAAGAGCGCATACAGGATCTGATTATGCAAAGGATAGTTGAGGATTTACAAGTCAATTTTTTCACTATTGCTTATTAACATTTGTAATAGAAAAATCTCTTAACTGAGTGGAATTAGTAGTCTTATTGTAAAATCCTTGCAAAAGGTAACATTCTAAAGAGTTTTTGAAGACCTTTAACAATGCCACTCCTAACAGGGTGAAGATCCTAACAGATTTGAGGTAAATCCCTTCATCAGGTCACATTTAACAGTGTGTATTGTAATCTTTAACCAGATTTAATTTTAACCAAGCATACTTGAGAAGAGTATTTTCTTTAGTGGGTGACAATTCCCACAGTAGTTTTTCCCAAAGCTAAGATTCCATGTTAAATACTAGTGTTATATGTGTTGAATGATTTATGTGATTGTTATTGTTGATTGATAAAGTTAATTTACTATTGTTGATAAATGTTGAATTGCGTCTCACCGAGTTGATACCAAGTTTAATCAGAGAAATATTTTAAGGTACAAAGAATCAAGGATTGCTGATTCACCCCCTCTTCGTAATCCAACAATTGGTATCAGAGCTAAGTACTAAAAAGGGATAAGTTTGAAAGACTTGAGTAAAAGATATGAAGATGTATAGGAGAGAAGTACCTAAGTTGAACAAGGAAAGTTTCTCAACATGGCAAAGCAGGATGAGGTTATACCTATCTGGAATTGGAGATTTTGCACTTAATCTTTTGGATAATGACTACACTCCACCACCTCCAGGACCCATGATAGTTGATTAAATGAGAGAAAAGCAAGAACACAACTTGGTAATGATTAAAATTTCCTTTTCCCTGGCCGATGTTGAATTCAATGACATTAAATATTGTATTACTACAAAAGAGATGTGGGATAAGCTTGCACTTATTTATGGAGGTGATCTACATGTACAAAAAGCTAAGGTTGACAGTCTCAAAGGAAAATTTGATGAGATGAGAATGAAATATGAAGAGAACATTGCTCAATATAGTTTCAAAATCAAGGAAGTGGTTAGTGCCATCAGAGGTGTTGGTGGAACATTAACTGGTGAAGAAGTGGTAAGTAAAATTAAGAGAACTCTTTCATCCAATTATGTTATTCAAGTATCTAATATTCAGGAACTGAGATCCACACTGAATAACATTGTTACACTTGATGCCTTGATCGGTAAGCTAACTGCATTTGAGCTTAGTAATTATGATAATAGTCTACCGACTATTGAAACAACTTTCAAGTCATGTCTAACCATTTGAAGTTCAAGAAGAGAAAGAGAGAATTAAAATAGTTCATGTGGAAATGATTATGACAATACCACAACTGAAGAGAAAGAGCAAGAAGAGTTGGAAGCACTATTGGCTAAGAGGCTATCGAGAGGGAAAGGAAAGTATAAAGGTAAACTTCCTCTAAAATATTTTAATTGCAACAAGATTGGTCACATTGCATCTAGATCTCCTGACAATGATAGGAATGATAAAAGAAACAAGAAGGAGAACCAATAGCAAAGATTTAGAGACTACAAGGGCAAAGGAAATAAATCATGTTACCTAAATGAGGAAAGAGTAACCAATGATGAATATGATGTCACAGAAGAAAGTTTTGAAGTTGTTTATGTTGCTATGAAGAATGATTCAGAAGAAGAGAGGTATGACGATGAAAAAACCCTTATTTCTCATGTTAGAAAAGTTGACCCTTGGGTAATTGATAGTGGTTGTTCACATCATATGACTGGTAATATTGATAAGTTTGAGAACCTAGAAGAGTATGATGGAGGATTTATTTGATTTGGGAATGATGCTCCATGTTTTGTTAAAGGAAAAGGATCCATTATATTGAATGAAAAGATCAGATGTGATGATGCTTATTGGGTTCAAGGTCTAAACTAAAATTTGTTGAGTGTTGCACAATGAAACAACACTTGTCATTGACTGGAGTTTCAAAAAAAAAAGTGAAGATTTATGGTACTGATGGAGATTTGATTGGAACCAGTGAACAATCAAAAGGTAATCTATTCTATCTTGATACTACTACAAAGATTTGCTTGTTTGTTAAAGTTGAGGATGTTTGGTTATGGCATAAAAGACTTTGTCATGTAAATTTTGACAACATGATTAAGGTGAGAAAAAAGAAGAGTCAAAGGTCTACCAAAATTAAGCAAACATGTTAAAGTGATGTGTAAGGAATGTCAGATTGGTAAGATGACAAAATCAAGTTTCTCAAGCAAGTCTTACTCATCTAATGGTATTTTGGAATTATTTCATATTGATCTATGTGGCCCTATGAGAATTCAAAGTTATTATGGTGATCGATATTTCATTTTGTTTATTTATGAATACTCAAGAATGATGTCAGTAATATTTCTAAAAGAGAAGTTTGATGCATTCCAAATGTTTAAGTGATGTAGGAGCATCATGGGGTAGTTGGAAATCCTGTATCACAAAAAAAATAAAAATATGTTAGTGTTTGGTTTCTGGTTTTGGTAGTTACTCGGTGGATGAGTTCAGTGTTTGGTTGTTGCTTAGTGGTGTTCTTCACCAAACGGGTCTCAGTGTCCTGTCACTGACTGGTGTTGGTTTCTCGGTGTTCTAGTTTACCACTTGGTTTATTTGATTTATTTGGGCTTGTTTGATTGGTACATTTAATTTGGGTCACGTTCCTCATGATGTAGATTGACCATTGGGCGTGTGAGGACCTATATTTGGATTGATGCTTTCTCCTATGAAAATTTATTATTTTTTACAAGCCAACTGATGGATCACATGTTTCATGAGTTTTTTTCATGAAGTTGATTGATGTTTTGTATTTCATTCTTGTTGTAAAGCCAACTTGTGGTTGAGTAGTATATAAGGAGAAAGTTGGTAGTTGTTTAGGGGGAGGCAAGAGAAAAAAGGTGAGGAGGATGATCAGATAGTAGTGATAAAAAAGATCTAACATTGTAATAATAGAGCTAGTGGATAAGTGTTTTGGCTTAGGAGACAAGGAGATTGTTTGGTGGCTTGTGATCACAAGTTTGGATTTGCCTTGGTGTTTCTATTAGTTCATGTGGTTGTGAAGATCTAGGCTAACTAGGTAATAGTTGGACCCTATGAGATCTAGATTGTATTTGTTGATGTAATTGGTCGTAACCAAGAAGGCCTTACAGCTCAACATGTTACATGTAATGCTCGATAATTAATGAATGACAATTGAATTCTTTTTATATCTTGTTATTTTTATGTATTTTCATTGTGTTGATGTTGGCTGCAAGGTTTGGACTGTCTATTTTTTATCCTCCATCCTTGACTTCGTCAGGTGGTATTAGAGAGAGGTTTGATTTGGTTGGAGAAGGTTGATATGGTCTATCTGAGTTGTAGATATGTGCTCCTAAACTTGTGAAACCTTGTTTGATTGTTCATGCAAGGTAGCAGGTTGTGATATGATTTGCAAACAACTTGGAGGTTGTCACAAGGTGGTCGAGTTTGGGGTTTATTACTGAGGGTTTCTAAAGATCTTGGAAGATATTGATAGGAAACTTGCATACAACAATATGACATTTCCACATAGCCCATTATAGATATGATACAAATAAACACTTTAAATCCACATGCAAGAGAATAGACAACATACATACAAAAATGTGACACGAGATATATCTTGGGAAACCCTCATGAGGGAAAAATCCAGCCTCCAAAAGCATCCATCACCATGTATTATTCAATAAAACACCACTACAATACAACCATGGAAGCCTTTAAAGCCCTAGCCACCACTAATCAATCCATGTGAACAAGCATGAATCCACACATCCCATGCCATGCTTCCAACCTTCACAAATGCTACCTTTGGCCAACCTGTTTCCACATGTCTAAACTCAAGAACTACCCTTGTGGTTTCTTTTATAGAAATAAGCTCCCACAAAACCACCAAGTGATATTACATAAACCATGTGCTACCAAATTCTATTGACCCACATTTAGTATTGGGTACTTTATTTCCCCAATATTAAATAATTACATCAAATGATATCACAATGTTACAATACAACTCGCAAAGAATATTCCATGGGAATATCTACATGTTGCACATTCATCTAGGTGCAATATTTACATAATAAAATGAAATAATACAATAATAAAAATTATTATGCAAGGTGTACAACACCATTTTCTCAACAATCTCCCACTTGTTGTATACATTGCATAAGGGTCAATACATAGCCACATAAATGAACAAGGGAATAATCCCTCCTTGCACATTCACCATCATGATCCAAAGTACACCATGTGCTCCATCTAAGTACCCATAACAAAATCAAAGTAGCCACCATCTCATACATGAATGATCTCACCTCCTATTATGCCAAAGCCACATGACATACATAGAAGCCATCCAAAGAGAAAGCCACCCAACATGTCACATAAGAAACATAAATCCTGTACCAACTAATATGCCAAGAACAAACACTCAGTCTAAAAGCAATAACATGTATCCATAGTTGTCATAACCATAGCTGAAATAACACCCATGACAAGTGCTAACCCATCCAACCATCCATACCTCTAATGTATACCAAGTGAATCCCAAATCAACATATCCAACCTGTAACCTGCAACCACAAGCCTCAAGAGAAATACATGCCACATACAATCCAAGAAGATCCCACTGCAAAGACAATATCAAATCTAAAATCAATCCACTCACAACATATCATAGAAGTGAATCCATGCAATATCAAGGACATATGCAATAATATGCAACATATAAACCAATATCATGCAAGAAAAACTCTCACAACAAGTCTCCAACACTCTCCCAAATTCTCCACAACTAACAAAGCAAAGAGATAAAGGAATAACCATGTCATCTCTCACATGACACACATGAGCACAAACCAGTGATCACAAACTCCAACCAATCTCAAAACCAATGTAATTGAAACCGAACATCCAGGAAGATAACCAATACCAAAGAGACTATACAAATCATAACCTGTATCATGTCCTTCTATACACACCTCTAGATGCCAACTATGCCAAGTATGATCTCCTTCATGAAACCCCAAACAAGAAGCCACAACAACACCTAAACCATACCATATAACCAATCATGGATGTAAGCCTCTCACAAGAAGATCAAACTCATAACCATTCCTAAACCAAGGAACATGCCCAATAAAACCATTTCCTAAACTCAACCATGATGATATCATAATAACCACATATGCACAAGGAGATTTTCAATGCCAAAAACATCTCTCAAATGAACCCTCTAGAACTAACTCACACCATAGCTCAATATACATATCCATGAAAGATAAGCATAAACATAATGCACTTGAGAAGAAGCAAAGGGCTATACCTCTCAAGTAGTAAACCGCCGAGTAAACCAAGAGTGGGGAATGAGAATGCTCATCAAGATATCCAAGTCTCCAACCAAGACTAATATAAGAACACTCTCCTCTTAAGTCCATATCAGGTGAATGCTCCTCATTCTTCCTGTTGAAACCATCAATAGTCCCCAATACATACATCTCTAATCCCAAGAGAAAATCAACATCACCTCTATCTCTAAGTATCCATGAGCACCTATAACCAATCAATCCATGCCAACTCAAAATGCAACTCAGAAACATCATGAAGTATTCAGAAAATGATCAATGCACTCAATACCAAGAAACTACACCAAGATCAATGTCACAAATCCAACCTAGGAATTAGGATCATAAACATGACAACCATGATCTAAACCATCTCATACAAAGAGATACCATGCTCCATATGAACATACCATAACATGCCAAACTCTAAACACGTATCAAGAGTATACCATGACATAATAATGAAACCATCCTTAAAACAAGGATAACATGTCAAATGAAAGCACAAACCACACCTTTACCAAGAACCCAACCATGAGTCCTCAAGATGTCACCATCTCCACATACCATGAAGATAACCACCACCTACAAGTATACCAGTAAATGTCAAAGATGATTATGTAGCAACATGATCTAAGACACCCTCCAACATATGCAAGCACTAAATCCATATCACTTCCAACAAATCACAATCAACCACGGTACTGATTCACCCATGGCATCATGATATCCATCAACTACACCAAGAAGGTACAAAATAATGCTAATAAACAAACCAGGAACCAATCCTGCACTGCAAAACCATCACTGTCACATACTCCCATTGAACCGTGTATCCAAGCTATTGATGCAGGGGCATCCTAGGGTACTTAGTGAATCTACATGGAGGTGTGTTTTTTTGGTTCTGTGTTACTCGGTTGTAGCTTTAATCGACGGTCTCGGTTATTGAAGGAAGCTTGGTCACTAAAGGAACTCGGTGAAACCTCTTGTACTCGGTGTAACTTGTACTCGGTGATGTATGTGGTGCTCCGTCGATGTACTTGCTCGGTGATACCTATGTTGCTCGGTGATGTTTGGTGTAGTTGGTTGTCTCATTGGTGCTCAGATATTTCTCTGGTACTCAGTAGTTCTGGTTTACCGACTGGAGTTCTTGGAGATTTGGTTGGCCAACTTGGTGCATTTATTGTTGGTAGCTTTTGTTGTATTCTCCTATGTAGATCTTGAGGCTGGCATGGAGAATTAAATGTTTGTAAGGATATTTGAGAGCCAACTATTGTTGCATTTAATATTTGTTTGTAATAGGAGCTGACTTGTCTTAGGTGTTAATTGTTTCTTCCAGATGACTTGTGGCTGAAGATTAGTATTTAAGGAGTGTTTAGGTAGATGTTTAGAGGTAGAGAGAAGTCAATGGGAAGATTAGATTTGGATCTTGTGAGATCTTGAAGATCAGATTGTTATCGGATAGTTGTAATAGCAAAGCTAGTGGTTTGCATGCTTGGAGACAAGGAGATTGATTGGTGTCTTGTGAGTTTAAGTTTAGATCTACCTTAGTATTTCCATCAGTTGTTGGTTTGTTTTAGAACTGGACTAGTTGAGAGATTGTAGAAATACTTTGATTGTAATTGGCCCTAACCTGGAAGGCCTTACAATCAGGCATGTTAATGAAAATTCAGTTGAAAACATTATCTTGTTGTGTTATTTCACATTGTGGTGTTTGGCTTCTTGTTTGGACTGTCCTTAATTGGATCCTCCTTACTTGTCCTGCATCAGGTGGTATCAGAGCTTGAAGATCTTGAGTGTGTAAACCGATCTCTGAGATGAGGTTGTTTATACCAGGACCTTGTTGGTGACTTATTGCTTTGGGTTTCCAAAAATCTTGAAGGATGCCTCTGATAAGATTGGACCCTAGAGAGATTGTAGATCTCTATGATGTTGTGGAATCGAAGATTATAGAGAAAGTTAAAGTTGATTTTAGATCTAAGATGGAATTGATGAAGAATGACATGATCGTTGAGGTTGTGAGAGCTTATTGGTATGCCAAGGAATCTTGGTACTGGTGATGGTTATGAAGAAGTTGTTGAAGACTTTGAAGCTGCTGGATCTAGTGGAGATAACTAGAGAGATAGATCTGGTGAAGACATAACTAGTTAGTTACATAGATCTGGAGCTCGGTTAAGTACTAGTTACCAAATGGAAGTTTCTACTTTCTCTGGTACTTTGAGACCCAAGGACTTGATTGATTGGATTGGTGAATTAGAGGACTTCTTTGAGCTTGAAGAAATTGAAGTCCTCGTAGAGTAAGATTGGCACAGACTAATTTGAAAGGACATGCTACTCTTTGGTGGAAAGAATTATAAAGAGATAGAGAAGATGAAGGTGAAATGAAGATCAATCGGTGGAGTTTGATGGTGATTAAATTGAAAGTAAGTTCATACTTGCCGACTATGAGCTTGACTTGTTTAAGAAGTTTTTGAATCTGAAGCAAAAAGATTTGACTGTGGAAGACTATACCGAGGAGTTCTATAAGTTGACTATTCGGTCTGGACACAGAGAACTTGGTAAAGAAAAAGTAGCTCGGTATGTGAATGGTTTGAGATTTAATATTTAGGATGAGCTTGGTATGCTAAAGATTGATTCGATTGAAGATGCTTATCAGTATACTCTAAAGGTAGAAGATAAGTTGAAAAGGAGACAACATAGTAATCCCTGAAGGAAGGAAAATATTGATCACTCGGCGAAGGATAAATCGACTATTGAAGATGAACAGAAACTTATGGAATTGAAAAGGAAGACATGTAGGGTTATCTTTAAGGGTACTTGTTATAATTGTGGTGAAGAAGGACATCATTCTTTTGAGTGTACAGAAGCAATTTGGTGACCAGAGGATTGTTGTGGTAAATGAGAACATTCAGAATGAACCTAAATCTGAGAACTTGCTGGTTCGGAGAACATTGCTAGTTGCAAAGGAGGAACCTTGTTAGAGGAGTAACTTGTTCAGAACTCAATGCAAGTCTAGAGGTAAAATTTGTGATGTAATTGTTGATAGTGGTAGTACTGATAACCTTGTTGTTGAGGACATGGTTCATAAACTTGGTTTGAAGAGAATGAAGCATCCTTATCCTTATAGGATTGGTTGGTTACAAGATGTTCATGCTCTGGAAGTAAGGGAGCAGTGCTTTGTTGATTTTCAAATTGGCTAGTATAAGGATCTAGTGTTGTGTGATATTGTGGAGATGAATAGTTGTCATATATTACTCAATAGACCTTGGCAGTATGATTGCAGAGCTATGTATGATTATGTCAAGAATGTGTTTATTGTTGAGAAGGATAACATGAAGCTTTCCCTAATGCCTTTGTTGGATACAACACTCGGTAGGAGAAACCTGAGCTTTGGTAGCCAAGATGAGTTGAGAAATTCTGAAAGGATTGATCAGTATGGAGAACAAGCATGTGTGTTATCAAGAAAAACTTTGAAAAGATAGAGGAAATAGAAGTGGAAAAGTATGCAAGGTGAAGAGTTGAAGGACTTGTATGTGAAGAACTAGTTAGAGGTTTATGTGTTGAATCTCGGAAGATGTTCTTCCAGCCTATGAGAATATCTTTTCAAACTTGGGGTGTCTGATGCAAGGGCATTCTAGGGTAATTGGTGAATCTTCATGGAGGTGTGTTTTTTTGGTTATGTGTTACTCAGTTGCATCTTTAACTGACGATCTCAGATATTGAAGGAAGCTCGGTCGCCGAAAGAACTTAGTGAAACCTCTTGCGCTTGGTGGAACTTGTACTCGATGATGCCTATGGTGCTTGATCGACGTGCTTTCTCAGTGATACTTGTGTTACTTGGTGATGCTTAGCGTGGTTGGTTGTCTCATTGGTGCTCGATTGTTTCTCTGGTACTTAGTAGTTCTAGTTTACTAATTAGAGTTCTTGGAGATTTGGTTGGCCGACTTGGTGCATTTATTGTTGGTAGCTTTTGTTGTATTCTCCTATGTAGATCTTGAGGCTGACATGGAGAATTAAATGTTTGTAAGGCTATTTGAGAGCCGACTATTATTGCATTTAATATTTGTTTGTAATAGGAGTCGACTTGGCTTAGGAGTTAATTGTTTCTTCCAGCCGACTTGTGGCTGAAGATTAGTATTCAAGGAGTGTTTAGGTAGATGTTTAGAGGTAGAGAGAAGTTAGTGGGAAGATGGAAGATCAGATTTAGATCCTTTGAGATCTTGAAGATCATATTGTTATTTGATAGTTGTAATAGCAGAGCTAGTGGTTTGCATGCTTGGAGACAAGGAGATTGCTTGGTGGCTTGTGAGCTCAAGTTTAGATCTGCCTTAGTGTTTCCATCAGTTGCTGATTTGTTTCAGAGTTGGACTAGCTAAGAGATTACAGAAATACTTTGATTGTATTTGGCCCTAACCCGGAAGGCCTTATATCTAGGAATGTTAATGAAAATTCAGTTGAAAACATTACCTTATTGTGTTATTCCACATTGTGGTGTTTGGCTGCTTGTTTGGACTATCCTTAATTGGATCCTCCTTACTTATCCTGCGTTAGCTATCCATGACATCATGATGAAACCATCCTCTAACATGAGAATCAACCAAGGCATAAAACCATCAAAGAACTCAAAGCTAGTAATCATGAGCTCCTCAAAAGAAACAAAAATAACCATGATCCTCAACCAAGAAGATATGCTGCCATAACCAAATCAGGAATCCAAACAAATAATCATCAACCAAAATACATGTCAACATAACATAGTCAACCATAATACTCCACCATGACTGCACCTAGTAACAACATCTCATCTCCTCTTCATGAAGACAAATCAACAAACCATGTGACAAAACCATGCCACCAATCTGAATATGTACCAATAATGAAAGACCAATGAGCATAGACAACCCATATCCAAGCCATAAATGCAACCTGTAAGTATACACTACTTACATAAGAGCACAACTTGTAGACCCAACAAGGCATCATACATATCCAAATCAAACTGATAGCCATGTCAACATGAGACCAAACTGATATATAAACTAAGTATACGATTACATCAAATCCAAATCTCCAAAATAAACCATGTCATAAACTCACAATGTCACCTTAGTCAAATTAACCATAAACTTGTTCAAATCAATATATCAAAAAATAAATCATGTCAAACCTGCACCAAATTTGAACCAATGTGTAGAGCTCTCCAAGAGCTTTCTGTTGAATATTTGAAGTCCAAAATCTAACTCTGTATGCCCAAGTTATGTCCGTTTGAAAAAAAACAACCTCCTAGGCCATAAATACAATAACAAGATTCCAAAAATATGCCAATGTGCCCCCGAAAAATATGCCATATGCCCAAAAATATTTTATTTTTCTCTCGAGTCTGACCCGACCCCATAATACACATGACATATAAAAACTGAGCATATAACATAAGCATCAACAAATAATTTAAATTTTCAAAGTTTTATTTTAATAAAAAAAACTTTATAATTTTTTTTTAATGGCGGATTGTTTTTTGTTACAAAGTTTTATTTAAAAAAAAACTTAATTAAAAAAATTGGGAATTCTCCACCCAATTGGTGGGTCTGCGTGGGCACCCAGGCCACTAGTGGTGGGGGCCATGTACCTACGGATAGTCGTAGGTACACTGCAGACTGCCGCAGGCAGACTACAGACTGTCGTAGTGGGGGTGGGGGGTGGTGGCCCCAACACCCCCCCCCCCCCCCCCCCCTCCAAAAAAAAAACCCTTTTTTTAAATTTTTTTTTGTTTTTAATTTTAAAATATTTCCAATAGGCCCTCCACACGCACACTCTTCTGCACAATTTTTTTTTTCGCAGGTCTAAGGGGGTTAAATTTGATGGTCATTGCGACCTGCAACTTTTTTTGTTCATTTTTCTTGAACTTTGTCGAACTAGGGAAAATTATATATCAAAATTCATGGCAAGGCCAACCTGGATCCAATGGTGAGGTCCATTTCTACCTAGGGGGTCATCTATGTTAACTCCCCTCCAAAACCCTTTTCACCAACAATTTTCCATGCCCAAAATTTGCCAACAACCCATCATAACAGCAAACCAAAAACTCTCAGATCTACAATAAACAACCTAAAAAATCCATATATCTTGTCATTTCATACATTCTTTCATGCATTCCCATATATTCAACCTAGGGTTACAACACCACAACCATAGCTTTGATACCACTTGATAGGAAACTTGCATACAAGAATATGACATTTCCACATAACCCATTATAGATATGATGCAAATAAATACTTAAAATCCAGGTGCAAGAGAATAGCCAACATACCCACAAAAATGTGACACAAGCTATATCCTGGGAAACCCTCATGAGGGAAAAACCCAGCCTCCAAAAGCATCCATCACCATGTATTATTCAGAAAAACACCATTGTAATACAACCATGGAAGCCTTTAAAGCCCTAGCCACCACCAAGAAATCCATGTGAACAAGCATTAATCCACACATCGCATGCCATGCTTCCAACCTTCACAAATGCTACCTTTGGCTAACCCATTTCCATATGTCTAACATCAACAACTACCCTTGTGGTTGCGTTTATAGAAACAAGCTCCCACAAAACTACCAAGTGGTATTACATTAACCATGTGCTACCAAACCCTATTGACGCACATTTAATATTGGGTACTTTATTTACTTTATTTTCCCAATATTAAATAATTACATCAAATGATATCACAATGTTACAATACAACTTACAAAGAATATTCCATGGGAATCTCTATATGTTGCACGCCCATCTAGGTGTAACATTTACATAATAAAATAAAATAATACAATAATAAACATTATTATGCAAGGTGTACAACACCATTTTCTCAACATATGCCTCTGAGAAGATTGGACCCTAGGGCGATTGCAGATCTTTGTGATGATGTGGAGACAAAGATAGCAGGAAAGATTAGATTGGATGTCATATCTAAAATGGCGGCAATGAAGAATGAGACGGTCTCTGAGATCACAAGGGCTATAGCTAGTATACCGAGGAACCTTGGAGCCAAGGATGGTTATGAAGAAGCTGTTGAAGACTTTGAGGCTACTAGATCTAGTGGAGAAGATAAAGCCAATTAGATGGATAGATTTGTGGAAGACAAAGTTGATCGGTTGGAGAGATCTATGGCTCGGTTGATTACAAGTCACCGAATGGAGGTTTCTAACTTCTCAAGAATATTGAAACCCAAGGAACTGATTGATTAGATTGTTGATTTAGAGGACTACTTTGAGCTAGAAGACATTGGAGATCCTCTTAGAGTGAGACTAGCACAAACTAAATTGAAGAGACGTGATGCTTTGTGGTGGAAAGAATTGTAGAGATATAGAGAAGAAGAAGAAGGTGAGATGAAAATCACTCAGTGGAAGTTGACGCTGGAAAAATTGAAGTCTAAGTTCATTCCTGCTGACTATGAACTTGTGTTATTCAAGAAGTTACAAAACCTAAAGCAAAAGGAAATGGTTGTGAAAGACTATACCGAGGAGTTTTACAAGTTGACTATTCGGTCTGAACATAGAGAACTTTCTAAAGAAAATGTGGCTAGATATATTAATGGCCTGAGATTCAATATCTAGGATGAAATTGGCATGTTGAAGATTGATTCAGTTGAGGATGCTTACCAATATGCCTTGAAGATGGAAGATAAGTTGAAAAGAAGACATCAAGATAACTCCCAAGGGAAAGAGAAGCAAGAGCAACCAGTAAGGGATAAACTGATAGTTGAAGATGGACATAAATTTGTTGAATCAAGGAGAAGAACATGAAGATTTGTATTTAAAGAAACTTGTTATAACTATGGAGAAGAAGGAAATAGATCTTTTTATTGTACACATGCAGACATGAAGCTCGATAATAGTAAGAATGTTGTGGTGAATGAAGAAGTACCAAATGAACCTGAGAAAGAAAACTTGTTGGTTCAGAGAACATTGCTTGGTAAGAGGTGATGAAGGAACCTTGTCAAAGGAGGAACTTGTTTAGAATTCAATGTAAATCTCTCAGTAAGATTTGTAATGTGATTATGGATGGTGGTAGTATTGATAACCTAGTTGCTAAAGAGATGGTTTAGAAACTTGGTTTGAAGAGGATGAGACATCCTTGTCCTTATAAGATCAGTTGGGTACAAGATGAACATTCCTTGGAGTTAAGGGAATAGTGTTATGTTGATTTTTAGATTGGGCAGTATACAGATCAATTATTATGTGATATTTTGGACATGATTCTTATCACATGTTGCTTGGTAGACCTTAGCAGTATGATTGTAAGGCTATACATGATTGTGTCAAGAATGCATTCATTGTTGAGAAGTATGGCAAAAAGTTTTCCCTGATTCCTTTGCAGGATACATAACTCAGTGGATTGAACCTGAGTTTTGGTAGAAAGAATGAGTTGAAGGATTCTAAAAGGGTTAGAGATCAGCAAGGATGTCAAAATTTTGGCTTATTGAGGAAGGACTTTGTATCATCTTAAAATGGAAGCACTTCCATGTTAAGAGAATTTAGCCCTCCGAGTAAGTGGTTTGGGGTCATGTCAAATGCCTTGAATTGATCTTTTCTTTGATTTGGCTTTCTCCCCTCTTTCCACTTCTTTTCTGCTTCATTCTAGGTGAAATTAGGGTTAGGATCTTAAGGATTCTCCTGAATTTCCCTCTTCCATGGCTCTATTTTCTAGGTAGTATTTAGAAATGGATCCTCTTGGCCTTCATCATGATAATCATAGGATTTTATGTCTATCACTGACATTCTATCCTATTCTAGCATCAGTTCTAGGTTTCTGGGCATCCCCGGGACCTCCTGACTTGGTTCTAAGTCAATTTGGGACCAGGGTCAAGGTCGAGTTAGAACCTGACTAGGTCAAGGTTGAGCTAAGATCTTGACTAGGTCAAGGTCAAGCTAAGACCTTGACTAGGTCAGGTCCAACCTCAACTTTGACCCCTTCCTCCAAAATTACAATTTCCAAAATTTCTGGGCTTTGGGCTTTCAGGAGATTTATTTTCCCACCTCCGGGTTGGCCATTTTGGGTTTCAGGATGGTAAATCTTTTAATTGCATTTAATATTGGTATATTTTCTAAAGGTGAGGACCTAATTTGGATTTAATTCTCCAAGGTGGCCCATCTAGAGGAGTGTGCCCTAGATCACTATAAAAGGAGGCCTTCCTCTCTCATTTTCACATCAAGTTTTCATATCCCACACTCAAGAAATTTTCATGTGCAAGCTCTCAAGGTGATCAAGTAAGCATCCATTCAAGCATTCAATTCTTCTTCTCCATCCAAGTTCTCCATTGAAGATCAAGGATTCAAGCATTCAAGCCATTGAAGGGATTTGGTTCAAGCATTCAAGATTTATCATTCAAACCCTAGATCTAGCCATCATGATGGTGTGATCTTCCTTCAAGATCCTTTGTTCATCTTCAAGATCCATTTCATTCTCTTACCAAGGTGGATTCCAAGCATACAACCATGGAGGTTTGATTTACATTTATTGTTGCGTTCAAGCTTTCATATCAATATACTTGTTTACATTCAAAATACAATCGCATATCTATAGAATTGCATAGCTTCATTGTTAGATCATTTTCTTCTACTTGCTAGCATTCCTATTTCAATTTCATTATTAAGGTTGATTCCAAACTGGGGTTTGACCAAGGCAAACCCCTCAAACAAACAACAAAAATCCTCCTTTTCTTGCAGGTACAGGTGTAGAGTTTCAAATCTGAGAGCGAATTTGGATACCCTTTTCGACAAACTTCTGGGATCTGCGAACATAATTCAAATCAGACTTTAAATAAAGAATGTGGTATTTGACCTTTTATGAGGGTCAAACCTGAGCTGAGCCATCTTGAGGAAAGATTTATGGGTTTTCTCTGTCTTGGCATTTCCAGTCTAGGACATGTTTTAGATTTTCCTGAAAGTGCACACAAAGATCAGAATTCAACATTTTCCAGATCTTCCCTAATTTGAGGTTAGTACTTGTATTTCAATTATTCTATATTCTAAACACAATCCTCCACATAGGGAAATATTGGATTTACTCTCTCTTCCTACTCTTTTCCATAAATTGATTCGATTATGCATTAACCTTTTGGTTGATCAAATCGGATCTCTTCTTTGGGGAATTTGGGTTTGAGAATAGGTTTCATATTTCCCCCCTTTACATTTGAATAGGGGTGAATCCATTTTACCACTATTCATTTTGTTGATTACTCTCTTTCTCATGAAACCATTATGGATAATCCTCCTATTTGGGATGAACCTTTAGATTTGGATATTGATTATTCTCTTCCTCATGGAGCCATTGTGGATAATTCTACTTTTTGGGATGAACCCTTGGATAAATACATTGATTTATCCCCTCCTTGTGAAGAATTTTTGATACAAAAGGATGACATATTCTCTAAAACACACTTCCCTTATATGAAAGAAGCTAACATTTTAAATCCTTCACCTCCATTTAGGATTCCTTCTAGTGACAAGGCATTAGTAGAGAAAGATATGAATTCCCTTAATGCCTTTCCTCTTAGTGGTGATCTTATGGAAAATCAAGATCCTACCTAAAATCATTCTTACCATAATATTACTTATCTCTATTCCAACCCTTTTCCAACTGTGGTTCCAAGTGTTCCTTCAGTTGTGTCTTCCATTCATATCATTTCCTACACTTTTACTAGTGTTCCTAATCTTCCTAATCCTAATCCTATCTTTCCTAATTTGATTCCTAAAATTCATATTCCTAATTCTCCATCTGCTATTCCTAGTTCTTCCCACACTTATGTTGATGTTCAAACTATGGTTCATGATGTAGATTTGCAAAGATTCTTCAAAGTACCTTCTCCTTATTATTCGATTCATAAAGATAAGAGAAAAGAAATTTCTCCTCTGAGATTTCTTCATAATTTTACCCCTCACTCTCTTTTCTCCTCTAGACTGGGGGGCAAGAGGTATATTTCTTCTTGTCTTCTATAATCCATTATATTCCTACTTTGAGCTTAATTGGTTATTCTTTCATTTATCTCGATGGTTTGTATTATGATAGTTTTTCATCTATTGCTCTCTTCTATTATTCAAGATATCTTTTCTAGGACATGTGTTTCGCAAAGGTATCCCTTGCCCTTTATCCCTGGGGGGCAAGGTTCTTCCTTCTCTCTCTTTGTCTAGGGAACTGTTTTCCTTAGCTTAGTGGTATTTGATTATATTGCAATATTATTTCATCATATTGATAGATGTTTTGACTATGGATAACCTTCTTATATGAGAAGTTGTTGTCCTAAGTCATCATTTCTTCTCTATGGTGCAAATTACGTTCTTTATAAACTCTCACCCTTGCTTTGGTGTTAGAGTTGTTTCCCTCATTTCAAAGATTCCTCTTCCTCTTCCTTGCAGGGTGCTTGATGATTGAATCTTTGTTCCCGCCTTTTGAAAGATGATATTTTATCTAAAGCACTCCTCTATGGTGGGGGTCTTGTTGATAATATCTCTTTCTTTGAGGATCCTTTTCCATGAGTGACATATCCTTTTCACAATTATCTATATTTTTGGATGTAGGGGTCAATATCCCTTGCTAAGAATATGATGTACATTGTTGTAAACATGATATCTCCTTGCATTGTGAAGTAGGTATCCTCTTCCATCTTTGTTCCTACACTTGGGGGGCAAGGATGCTATCTCCTTTTGTCTTTCTGAGATTCACCTCTTTCCTTGGGTAAGCAGTATCTATTTATTATGTGATATCCAATCATACATAAAAATTTTGGTTTGCATTGAGGATCTTTGTCCTTGATCACAACCTATTTCATTGTTTGACATTGGGTTTCCATGGTTGATATATCTCTCACCTTGGGAACTGAACAGTGTGCTATCCCTCATAAAGGTTACTATCTTTTCACTTCTTGCATGATATCTCTTTACATTCATCCCTTCCATGGACTCATAGGAGTTGTGACCTTCTTGGTGTTAATATGATTTAGAACAATAGAGAGGGGGGGGGGGAATCAATTGTTCTCAGGTCTTGATGTATAAAATAACTTCAAAAAACTTTTCCTTAAATTAGATCAAGCAACCAAAACTAACTCAGTCATCACTAATTCAATAATAGAAACATATAACACTACAGTCCACTACCTAGCTGTAACTAGCTTGTAAAACATAGAAATGTTCAAACCAAAACATTCACACAAGTATTGACGCCAGGATTTATAGTGGAAACCCAATATGGGAAAAACCACTTTGTAACATGCTACTATTATTTTCACTCTTCTGAAGTGAGCTCGGTTAAAAGTCAACCCTGTCAAAGGTTACAATACACACTGTCAGGTGTGACTTAGTTAAAGGATTTCAATCACCCTGTTAAAAGTGAGCCTTGTTACAGGACTTACATACACTCCATTAGAATGCAACCTTGTTCAAAGGATTTAACATATGACTGTTAGGTCAACCTTTGTTAAAAGGATTTTGACTGTTACAATGGTTAGAAAGTAGCAGCAGTATTGATCTGAAAAACATACAACTCACTTTGCAAATATCATATCCAATTCCGTACACAAATGCTGGTTTACTAACTTTGAAACTTTTCCATCTCCATCTCTGATCTACTTGGAACTTTTCTTCAAGCAATCACCACACTTCTCCTTTAGCCTTTTCGCTTATACAGTCAATAAAACTTATTGTTCTTCTAGCATCTACTTCACCCATGCATTCACATACCTAATGTTTAGGTTCCCTTAAGACTTTTCTCTATTAGGTTAACTTATCTTTTGTCGCTTAATCTCCTTCATAGATCTTAGGGTTAGGTCATATTCATTGAATCTACCTGCTTCATGTTCTTCATCTCCTCTTTTAGAATCATCTCAAATCTCATAAACATTTACAATAAAATGTTTTACAAAGCATTAAATGCTTCCATACAATCAATAAATAAAGTCAACACGTTTTATGTTATCCAAGAATTCAACAATGTCAACTCCAAATCTGAATTTTCTTCAAATATAAAAATGATGCTTGGTCAATACTATGATCATCCCTCGGTCTTCATGTAAAATGCTCGGTCACTACTAAAACTGTTTCCTTGGCATATACTATCTTCCTTGACAATTAACTAATACTCGGTCGACACTAGATTTTTTCTCGACATACACTAACTCGGTTGACACTAACATAACTTGGCTTAAACATGATTTCTTCATTTTTTTCTCGATTAAGCCTACCAGTTTAGTCTTCAATCTTACTAAGATAAACAATACATTGTCCCATCATTGTACAACATAGTCAAGTACACTTTACAGTATCAAGATAACTCAACCTTTCCCTAGGTGCTATTGTTACCATCCTTTCTTTCCCTTCTCACAATAGATATAGTACTTTCCTAAGTAGCAACAGTCTTACCAGTTAAGGTTTGACATTAATGACAATACAATAATTGCTTCAATTGTAGTTTCCAACAATCTCCCTCTTTGGCATTGATGGCAACACCATATGATATCACCTGAATAACACATGGATTACCAACCAGTCCAAAAACTTATCTGTCCATCAGAGAAAATTTATAATATCCTTAGCTTCATTCTAATTCAGAATATGTAAATCTCACTTCTGTGACTGTCAAAAGTATCTGGATCTCCGTTCTATCCTGATCTTCATTCTTGTTCATCATCCCTACTCTTTAGTTCATGTGTTATAGTATCATTTCAGTTCAATCTCCCTCTTTGACAAAAAATCCAAAGCAGCAACTAAAACTTACATCCAATAGATGTAGATATATTGTGTGTAGCTCAGTGTTTCTCCCTCTGTCATCTTTCTTATGACTGATTTGTTGTCTTTGCTTCTTCTTCACAGCTCTAGGACAGTCCTAAAGTGTGACAATCTTTTGCATCAATTTGTTAATTATTTTGCTATAGCATAGTTGATGCAGTGCTCCTAGCTTGACTAGATAGCCTCAGTTAGGGGAAGGACCCCTAATTGACTTCTCAAATACTCATGAGCTTCTTTAGGTAAAGCTTTAGTGAACATGTCTGCTAATTGTTCTTTTGTATTCACATATTCCATTCGGACTTCCTTATCTTGTACCAATTCCCTCAAATAGTGATACTTGATCACTATATGCTTGGTCTTAGTGTGCATCACTGGATTCTTAGAAATATTGATGGCACTTGTGTTATCACGAAAAATAACAACAGGTTCAGTGATTTCTTCTTTCATGCCTATCAACAACTATTTTATCCATATCAAATTTGAACAATTTACTGCAGCAACAACATACTCAGCTTCAACAGTAGATTGGGAAATGCAATTTTGTTTCTTGCTTGTCCAGGAGACTAATCTCTATCCAAGAAAGAAATCTCCACCACTAGTGCTCTTTTTGTCATCCAAATTTCCTGCCCAATCAGCATCAGTGTATACTCTAAGTTCAAATTTGTCATTCTTCTTGTAGTATAACCCATAGTCAGTAGTTCCTTTCAAGTATCTCATGATTCTTTTCACTGCCATCATGTGTGTTTCCTTAGGATTGGCAGAGAATCTTGCCACAATCCCAAGAGCTAGTGCAATATCTAGTCTACTATGTACAACATACTACAATTTTCCAATCATGGATCTGTACAAAGTCTAGTTAACTTCTGCAGCATCATCATTCTTAGATAACTTTTGTCCAGTAACCATAGGAGTTCCCACTAGTCTAGCATCTTCCATTCCAAAAGTTTTCAATATTTCATTAACATACTTAAACTATGTAATGAAAATTCCTTTCTTCATCTGATATACTTTTAATCCAACAAAGAATTTGATCTCACCAAACATACTCATTTCAAATTCAGTTTGCATTTGTTTTGAAAATTTTTTACACAATGCATCTTGTCCACCAAAAATAATGTCATCAACAAAAATTTTGGCCAATAGAATACCTTTACCTTCTTCATCCTTCAAGTATAGATTGCTTGTGTCATTTGTTCTAGAAAATCCAATCTGCATCAAATAGTTATGCAACCTCTCATACCATGCTCTGTGAGCTTGTTTCAATCCATACAATGCTTTGTTCAGTTTTCATACCATATGTCTTCTATTTGGATCAATAAAACCTTCTGGTTGTTCTATTTAAACTTCTTCTTCCAGTACACCATTTAAAAATGCAAACTTGACATCCATTTGATATACCTTGAAATCTTTATAAGTAGCATATGCAAGCAGAGTTCTTACTCCTTACAATCTAGCTACAGGGGGAAATGTCTCCCCATAATCTATTCCTTCTTCTTATGTGTAGCCTTTGCATACCAACCTAGCTTTGTTCCTAGTAATTTCACCTTTTTCATTCAAATTGTTTCAAAATACCCACTTTGTTCCTATAACATTCTTATTTGTAGGTCTCGGCACCAGAGTCCAGGTTTCATTCTTCTCAATCTGGTCAATCTCTTCATTCATTGCTTGTATCCAGTCTTCATTTTCTAATGCCTCTTTAGTTGTCTTAGGTTCAAACTCACATAGTAAGCATGTTGGATCCTTGGTCTTGCTTCTGGTCTGAATTCTAGTGTCTTTATCTCCAATTATCTGTTCAGGCTTGTGATATCTTCTTACATATTTTGCCAAAATAGGTTCAGCATTTTTCTCCTCTATTTCATCAAGTTCCCCAACAAGATTGTCAAATTTATCTTCTAAATGCTTGACAACCTCTTCCTGATACTCAACAACATTATCTTGTAGCACATGTTCTTGTTCTCTCTTGGCACTATTTTCCTGACACTCAGCAATCATTTCCTGTTGCTTGGCATTGTTTGCCTAAGACTCGGCATCAGGTGCAAGTCTGTTACCTGCCTCTTCTATTTCCTCAATGTACACAAAAGATCTGTAATCTTCTGGTTCTCTTTTACTGTCAGCTTCATTTATTTCTGCATACTCATCAATTTTTACATTCACACTTTCCACAATTTTGTTAGTGTTAGAGTTCAAACACTTATGAGCTTTACTTTTTGTGGTGTAGCCTAGGAATATGCCTTCATCACTTTTGGCATCAAACTTTCCATTCCTATTGTCTTTCAATATGTAACACTTGCTTCCAAAGATTCTAAAGTATTTAACACTCGGTGCATGCCCATACCATAATTCATAGGGTGTCAGATTTGTACCTTTCTTAATTTGTACTCAGTTAAGAGTGTAAACAACTGTACTTATAGCTTCTTTCTAGTATTTTTGTACCACATTATTTTCAATCAATAATGTCTTTGCATAGTCCAAAATAGATCTATTCCTTCTTTCTACTATACCATTCTACGGAGGTCTCCTAGGTGCAGACATCTGTCTTTTGATTCCTCTATCATTGCAAAACAGATTGAATTCATTTGATGTAAATTCTCTACCTCGGTCAGATCTAAGATATTTCAAGTTCCTACCTGTCTCCTTCTCAACCTTATCCAAATACCACTTAAAAAATTGAAAAGCATCAAATTTTTCTTTTAGAAACATTACATGCATCATCCTGGTATGATCATCAATAAACAAGATAAAATATCTAGCACCACAATAACTTTGTATACCCATAGGTCGACAAAGGTCAGTATGAACCAAATCTAAAATGTGTTCAGAAGTAAAGGTTTTTCTCTAGAAACTTGACTTAGTCATTTTTCCTAACTGACATTCTTTGCACATCACATTCTTAGGTTTCTTCAATCTAGGTAGGCCTCTTACTTTCTTCTTCTTACTTATCTCTACCAAATTGTCAAAGTTAACATGACATAGCCTCTTATGCCATAACCAAATGTCATCAAGTTGTGCAATCATACATATTTCTTCAGATAGGTCAAGATAGAACAAATTACCTCTAGTCTGCTCACCACTTCCAATCAGTTCACCAGTAGCATCAAATATCTTAGCTTTCTTGTGATGAAATTCCACTCGGTAACCAGTTTTGTTGAGCTGAGCAACACTTAGCAAATTATAATTCAATCCTTCAACCCAATAAGCATTTTCACAAGAGATTTTATCAGTTAGTTTAATCAATCCTTTTCCTCTAACAGGACATGGTGCATCATTACCAAATGTTACACTTTTACCTTTATAATGATGTAAGGTCTCAAACTTACTTTTGTCACCAGTCATGTGATGTGAACAACCATTGTCTATAATCCATTTGTCATTCTTGTTCACATAGGAAATCAATGCAGTTTTCTCATCCTCATCAGATTCATCTTTCATTGCATCATAGACTACCTCAATGTCAAAATCATCACTATCAGTGTTAGTCTCTTTTTCAGCAATGTAACAAGATTTCTTACCTTTTCCTTTGTAGTCTTTGTACCTTTGGTAGCCTTTGTCATCTCTTTTGTCTTTGTGTCTGTTGTTTCTTTCTTCATCTTTATCCTTCCTATCAGGACATCTAGCAGCTATATGACCAACTTTATTACATGCAAAACATATAATAGGGAGTTTACCTTTATATTTTCCTTTTCCTCTTCTCAGTCTTCTAGCCATAAGAGCTTCTAGATCTTCAAGATCTTCATCAGGAGTGTCACTGTCACTTTCACTTTCACTGGTGCATCTTTCTTTTTCTTTCTTAGGCTTGTTCAAAACTAACTGTGACTTAAAAGTAGATTCAACATTTCCAATATTACCAACAGTGAAATTATCATAATTAGACAATTCAAAAGCAATCAGTTTGCCAATCAAACCTTCCAAGGTAAGCACATTTCCAGAGTTACATCTAGATTCCTGAATAGCTGAGATCTTAATAACATATATAGGACATAGAGTTCTTAGCACTTTTCCAATTATGGTCTCATCGTCAATAGTTCCATTTGATCCTCTAATAGCATTCACAACTTCTTTTATTCTACCACAATATTGTGCAATGTTTTCATCTTCATTCATTCTCATTTCATCAAACTTACCTCTGAGACTCTCAGCTTTAGCTTTCAGCACATATAGATCACCACCATAGATCTTTTCAAGAGTTTCCCACATACCTTTAGCAGTTGTGCAATCCTTAATATCCTCAAATTCTGGATAGCTTAGGGCAAATGCAATTTCCAACATTGCCTGATTGTGTTCTTGCTTAGCTCTCATTTCCTCGGTAGTCAAAGGTGCAACAGGTGTGACATAGTCATGCTCAATGTAGTACTTTGCAGAATCACCAATACCGACCAGATGCAGCTTCATCAAGCTTTGCCATGTAGGGAAGTTTTCCTTGTTCAGCATCGATACCTCCTTCTTATACATCTTGATCATTTGCTTCAAGTCCCTTTAAACTTATTTTTTGTAGACACCAATAAGCAACATAGCTTTGATACTAATTGTTAATATGATTTAAAACAATAGAGAGGGGGGATGAATCAGTTGTTCTTAGGTCCTGATGTATAAAATAACTTCAATTTTTTTTTCTTAAATCAGATCAAGCAACCAAAACTAACTCGGTCATCACTAATTCAATAATAGAAACATATAACACTACAGTCCACTACCCAGTTGTAACTAACTTGTAAAACACAAAAATGTTCAAACCAAAACATTCACACAAGTATTGACACCAAGATTTATAGTGGACAAACCACTTTGTAACATGCTACTATTATTTTCACTCTTCTGAAGTGAGCTCAGTTAAAAGCCAACCATGTCAAAGGTTACAATACACACTGTCAGGTGTGACCCGGTTAAGGGATTTCAATCACCCTGTTAAAAGTGAGCCTTGTTACAGGACTTACATACACTCCATTAGAATGTAACCTTATTCAAAGGATTTAACATATGACTGTTAGGTCAACCTTTGTTAAAAGGATTTTGACTGTTACAATGGTTAGAAAGTAGCAGCAGTATTGATCTGAAAAACATACAACTCACTTTGCAAATATCAGATCCAATTCCATACACAAATGCTGGTTTACTAACTTTGAAACTTTGCCATCTCCATCTCTGATCTGCTCAAAAATTTTCTTCAAGCAATCACCACACTTCTCCTTCAACCTTTTCAGTTATACAGTCAATAAAACTTACTGTTCTTTTAGCATCTACTTCACCCATGCATTCACATACCTAATGTTTAGGTTCCCTTAATACTTTTCTCTATTAGGTTAACTTATCTTTTGCCGCTTAATCTCCTTCGTAGATCTTAGGGTTAGGTCAGATTCATTGAATCTACCCGCTTCATGTTCTTCATCTCCTCTTCTAGAATCATCTCAAATCTCATAAACATTTACAGTAAATTTTTTTACAAAGCATTAAATGCTTCCATACAATCAATAAATAAAGTCAACACATTTTACATAATCTAAGAATTCAACAATGTCAGCTCCAAATCTGAATTCTCTTCAAATATAAAAATGTTGATGCTCGATCAATACTGTGATCATCCCTCAGTCTTCATGTAAAATGCTCGGTCACTACTAAAACTATTTTCTCAGCATATATTGTCTTCCTCGACAATTAACTGATACTCGGTCGACACTAGATTTTTGCTCGGCATACACTAACTTGGTCAACACTAACATAACTTGGCTTAAACATGATTTCTTCATTTTTTCTCAATTAAGCCTACCAGTTTAGTCTTCAATATTACTAAGATAAACAATACATTGTCCCATCATTGTACAACATAGTCAAGTACACTTTACAGTATCAAGATAACTCAACCTTTCCCTAGGCGCTATTGTTACCATCCTTTCCTTCCCTTCTCACAATAGATATAGTACTTTCCTAAGTAGAAATAGTCTTACCAGTTAAGGTTTGACATCAATGAAAATACAACAATTGCTTCAATTGCAGTTTCCAACACTTGGCTTGGACTGGGTGTTGTTTGTGGATATTGTCTTCATGTTGAAGAAAGGCTTTATCCTTGTTCTTTTTCTTTCCTTAACATGACAAAATAGTATGTTTTTTCCATATTAAGGAGGGGGGCATATATAGGGTCTCCCTTGTACTATAGTTTTTTATTTTTATGCTAAATCTTGGAAGGTAACACACACAAGTTTCTAAATCCTGAAAAGACACACATTCATATGCTAAATCTTCTAAAGGTAACACACATAAGTTGCTAAATCCTGAGGAGACACACATTTTTCAAAATTTTCAATATGCTAAATCCTCTGAAGGTAACACACATAAGTTGTTAAATCCTAAAGGGACACGCATTTCCAGTTTCAAATATGCTAAATCTTGGAAGGTAACACACATAAGTTTCTAAATCCTAAAAAGACACACATTTATATGCTAAATCTTCCGAAGGTAATGCACATAAGTTGCTAAATCTTGAGGAGACATGCATTTTATATTCATATTGATACAAGAAGGTGGATCTATGGATATTCCAGAAGCCATTAGAAGACACATTACAATTGCAAGCACAGTTTATGGGTGAACCTATTGGGCTCTCCCTCCAGGGTGATTCATGGTAAGGTGGGCATCTTATTGGGCGAGGTAATCACTTTCTCCTTTCTCTCTTTTCGCTTTCATGCTAGTAGGACGAGATCATGAAGCTATATTATTTATAGTGTTGCTCTTGTCTTTCCTATGTAATCATTTATTCTTTTATGATAGCTTTCCAAATATGATATTAGTATGAGAAATATTTCTTAGCAAGGTTTCTTATGCTAATTGATTTGGGTTGTTTAGTACTAACCCTTGTTCTTTTGGTTTTATTGTTTCACACCCTTGTGTGTGTATGTTGAGTTAGAATCTTTAGTCTGGGGGCTCGTGTCCTTAGCTAAGTGTTATTTTATCTCTTTTTTAAACCACTTGGATCTCCTCTTTCTTCTCCTTTACCAAGAGTTTGCATCGAGTCCATACTCTTGCTAAAGTGGGGGCTTAATGTATCATCTTAAAATGGAAGCACTTCCATGTTAAGAGCATTTAGCCCTCCGAGTAAGTGGTTTAGGGTCATGTCGAATGCCTTGAATTGATCTTTTCTTTGATCTGGCTTTGTCCCCTCTTTCCACTTCTTTTCTACTTCATTCTAGGTGAAATTAGGGTTAGGATCTTAAGAATTCTCTTGAATTTCCCTCTTTCATGGCTCTATTTTCTAGGTAGGATTTAGAAATGGATCCTCCTAGCCTTCATCATGATAATCATAGGATTTTATGTCTATCACTGACATTCTATCCTGTTCTAGCATTAGTTCTAGGTTTCTGGGCATCCTCGAGACCTCCTGACTTGGTTCTGAGTCAATTTGGGACCAGGGTCAAGGTCAAGTTAGAACCTGACTAGGTCAGGGTCAAGCTAAGACCCTGACTAGGTTAGGGTCGAGCTAAGACCTTGACTAGGTTAGGTCTAACCTTGACTTTGACCCCTTCCTCCAAAATTAAAATTTCCAGAATTTTCAGGCTTCGGGCTTTCGGGAGATTTATTTTCCCACCTCCGGGTTGGCCATTTCGGGTTTCGGGATGGTAAATCCTTTAATTGCATTTAATCTAGGTATATTTTCTAAAGGTGAGGACCTAATTGGGATGTAATTCTCCAAGGTGGCCCATCTAGAGGAGTGTGTCCTAGATCACTATAAAAGGAGGCCTTCCTCTCTCATTTTCACATCAAGTTTTCATATCCCACACTCAAGAAATTTTCATGTGAAAGATCTCAAGGTGATCAAGAAAGCATCCATTCAAGCATTCAAGTCTTCTTCTCCATCCAAGTTCTCCATTGAAGATCAAGGATTCAAACATTCAAGCTATTGAAGGGATTTGGTTCAAGCATTCAAGATTTATCATTCAAACCCTAGATCTAGCCATCATGATGGTGTGATCTTCCTTCAAGATCCTTTGTTCATCTTCAAGATCCATTTCATTCTCTTATCAAGGTGGATTCCAAGCATACAACCATGGAGGTTTGATTTACATTTATTGTTGTGTTCAAGCTTTCATATCAATATACTTGTTTACATTCAAAATACAATTGCATATCTATAGAATTGCATAGCTTCATTGTTAGATCATTTTCTTCTACTTGCTAGCATTCCTATTTCAATTTCATTATTAAGGTTGATTCCAAACTGGGGTTTGACCAAGGCAAACCCCTCAAACAAACAACAAAAATCCTCCTTTTCTTGCAGGTACAGGTGTGGAGTTTTGGATCTGAGAGAAAATTTGGATACCCTTTTCAGAAAACTTCTGGGATCTGCGAACATAATTCAAATTGGACTTCAAATAAAGAATGTGGCATTTGACCTTTTATGAGGGTCAAACCCAAGCTGAGCCATCTTGAGGAAAGATTTCTGGGTTTTCTCTGTCTTGGCATTTCTAGTCCAGGACAAGTTTTAGATTTTCTTGAAAGTGCACACAGACATTAGAATTCAACATTTTCTAGATCTACCCTAATTTTAGGTTAGTACTTATATTTCAATTATTCTATATTCTAAACATAATCCTCCACATAGGGAAATATTGGATTTACTCTCTCTTCCTACTCTTTTCCATAAATTGATTCGATTGTGCATTAACCTTTTGGTTGATCAAATCAGATCTCTTCTTTGGGGAATTTGGGTTTGAGAATAGGTCTCATATTTCCCCCCTTTACATTTGAATAGGGGTGAATCCATTTTACCGCTATTCAGACTTATAAAGGTAGATAAAGAAAAAGTGGATCTGAGGAAAGAGTGTATTAGTTTAGAACTCAGAGGACATGTATGTTAAGAATCAATTCAAGATTTATGTGTTGAATCTTGAAAGATGTTCGTTGCACTTCTGAGAACATCTTTTTCGCACCTAGGGTTTTTGATGTAGGATCATCCTGGGGTCATTGGCAATCCTATATCACCAAAAAAAAAAAGTTATTATTTGGTTTCTGGTTTCGGTAGTTACTCAGTGGATGAGTTTGGTGTTTGATTGCTGCCCAGTAGTGTTCTTCACTAAATAGGTCTCGATGTCCTGTCATTGAATGGTGTTGGTTGCTCGGTGTTCTGGTTCACCAACTGGTTTATTTGTTTTGTTTGGGCTTGGTTGACTGGTGCATTTAATTTTGGCCACATTCCTCTTGATGTAGATTGATTGTTGGGCATGTGAGGATCTATATATGGATTGATGCTTTCTCCTATGAGGATTTAATGCTTGTTGCAAGCCAACTAATGGATCACACATTTCATGAGTTTGTTTCATAAAGTCGACTGATGTTTTGTATTTAATTCTTGTTGTAAATTCAACTTGTTGTTGAGTAGTATATAAGGATAGTGTAGGTAGTTGTTTAGGGGGGAGGCAAGAGAAAAAAGGTGAGGAGGATGATCAGATAGTAGTGATAAAAATGATCTAACATTGTAATAATAGAGCTAGTGGCTAAGTATTTTGGCTTAGGAGAAAAGGATATTGCTTGGTGGCTTGCGAGCATAAGTTAGGATATGCCTTGGTGTTTCTACCGGTTCATGTGGTTAGGTAAATCTGGGCTAGCTAGGTAATAGTTGGATCATGTGAGATCTAGATTATATTTGCTGATGTAATTGGCTATAACCAAGAAGGCCTTACAACTCGGCATATTGCATGTAATTCTTGGTAATTGATGAATGACAGTTAAATTTTGCTTATATCTTGTTGTTTCTGTGTATTTTTGTTATGTTGATGTTGGCTACAAGGTTTGGGCTATCCATTTTTGGATCCTACATCCTTTACTGTGTCATTAAGTGGTATAAAGCAAAAGTTGAGAAGGAAATATGTAAGTAGCTGAAATGTTTAAGATCAGATAGAGGAGGTGAATTTATGTTTGATGAATTTATTGTCTTCAAAATGAAAATGGAATCAAAAGACAAGTATCTTCACCGAGGACTCGACAACAAAATGGCATAGCTGAAAGAAGGAATAAATCTATAGTTGATTGTGATATAACATTATTAATTGACAAAGGGGTTGCACAAACATTTTGGACAAAAGCCATTAGTACTGATGTCTACACACTCAACCGAGTATAATTGAAGAAAGACACAAACAAAATACCTTATGAACTCTGGTATGGACATTCATCGAATGTTACTTACTTTAAAAAATTTAGAAGTAGGTGCTACATACTGAAAGATGCTAGGAATGGAAAGTTTGATTCTAAAGGAGATGAAGGTATATTCTTAGGATATTCCTAAAAGAGAAAAGCCTATAAATGTTTGATTAAGTCTACTAACAAAATTGTTGAAAGTGAAAATGTAAGGATTGATGAATTTGCAGAAAGGAATGGAGATGATAGCAAAAAGGAACCTGAAGATTATCAAATATTTGTATATGTACATGAAGGTATTTCGGGTAATGCAACTGAGTTGTAACAAGAAGAAACTAAGGAGCAAGTTGAGCCTCCACTAAGAGATGAAAATACTAATGAACACTCTACCGAGCCTATAAAAAATATGTGAGCAGACACCACTCACCAAGAAAAATTATTGGAGACAAGAATGCAGGAGTCATGACAAGAAGTAAGTTGAGAGATAATACATGTTTGATTTCTGAATTTGAGAAAAGATTAGTCCAAGATGCACTTGGAAATTAAGACTGGATTAATGCAATGAAAGAAGAGATTGATCAAATTGAAAAGAACAATACTTGGTCACTAGTATCGAGACCCAACAATAAGAATGTGATTGGCACAAAGTGGATTTTTAGGAATAAACTCAATGAGAATGGAGATGTGATAAAAAATCAAGCAAGACTAGTATGCAAAGGGTATGCACAAGAAGAAGGTATTGACTATGGTGAGACTTTTTCCCCTGTTGCTAGATTAGAAAGTGTAAGAATTTTACTTGCATATGCTACCTATAAAGGATTCAAAGTTTATCAAATAGATGTTAAGTTTGCATTTTTTAATGGAATTCTAGAAGAAGAAGTTTACATTGAAAAAACTAAAGGATTTGTTGAGAATTCTAACAAGGATATGGTATGCAAACTACACAAGGCACTTTATGGTTTGAAGCAAGCACCCTGAACATGGTATGAAAGATAATCAATATTGGATTTCAAAGGACAAGTAACAACACTAATTTATTTCTAAAATGTGATAGTACTAATAAGATTTTGATTGCCGAGATATTTGTTGATGATATTATATTTGGACGAAATAAATTAATGTCTAAATCATTTGTTGAAGAGATGAGAAAGGAATTTGAGGTGTCCATGATATGAGAGATAAAATTCTTTTTTGGACTACAAATTCAAAAAATTAAAGATGGGATCTACATAACACAATCAAAATATATCAAGGAGATCCTAAAGACATTCAATATGAAAGAATCAAAACTAATTAGTACATTGATGGCTACTAGTTGTAAATTATCAAAGGAAGATGAGACAAAAGAAGTAAATAAAACACTCTACCGATCCATGATTGGTAAGTTACAGTACGTTGGTTACAATATACCTAATATTGCACATGATATTGGTATTATTGCTAAATTTTCAGCCAACCCAAAGAAATCACACATGTTTGTAGTCAAAAGAATATTTAGATATCTGAAAGGGACTGAAGATTTTGGTCTTCTATACACTAAAGTAGGAGATTTTGATCTTAAGGTATATATTGATGCTGATTGGGCTAGAAACATTGATGATAGAAAAAGTACAAGTGGTAGAGCTTTCTTTTTAGGAGAAAGATTAGTGACATGGCTAAGCAAGAAACAAAGTTGTATTTCATAGTCTAATGCTGAAGCTAAGCATGGTGTTGCAACTATGAATTGTTTAAACATTGTGTGGACCTAATAATTACTTGAAGGTATGCAAGAAGAGATTATTGATCCAATTACAATTTACTATGATAATACTAGTGCTATTAACATATCAAAGAGTCCAGTGATGCATTCAAAGACATAACATTTCTATCAAGTATCATTACTTGAGAGAACAAGTTCAAGACAAGCATGTGATACCATAGTATGTGAATTCAAAGGAGCATATAGCTGATATATTAACCAAACCACTATCAAAGGATGCTTTTGAGTATCTCTGAGGTAAGTTAGGGGTTCTTCCCCTATCCAATATTCACTAAGGCAAGATGCATGTTACATCAATTTAAGTTTTCAATAGAATATCTATTTTGTGAGTTGATGCTAGTGTTCACTCTTTAGGTGATGTCTGAAGTTGTGAAAGATGTTTATGTAAGCAATAAGAAATCAATACACTTGAGGTATGATTCATTGCCAAAGAAATTTTTTCATGAGTATGTGTCTTTGGCATTGTTTTCAAAGAGGGAGAAGATCTATATTGATGACTACTATGAGGGAGAAGTTATTAAAGATTGCAAAGAGGAAGAATATGATAAGAGGTGATTGAACAATGATAGAGGGAGAAGATGTACAAAAGGAGATCAAGAAAAGAAGAAGATAAAGCTTAGAGGGAGTATAGGACAAAGAATGACAGTGAAGTTTTTCCATCATCAATTGACAGTGAAGTGTTTCCATTAATGCCAAAGAGGGAGATTGTTACTATAATTGATGGTGATGATGATGAAGACCGACCAAGATTGGAGGAATACAAGATAGTAGAAATATTAGATTAGTTATTATCTTGTCATTGAATCCAAGTAATTGATATTTGATTTATATTGTGTTGTCATATCATTCAAAGTATGATATAAGTCGAATGAGTTAAGAAGAAGAAGTGGAATGTTGTGAAGATGAAGAACTTAATTGGTCAACTGATACATAATAGACAATATTAAAATTATGTTGATATAATTTTTTTCTACCTAACATTTAATTATATCAAGTTGGTAAAGAAGATTAGCCAAGTCGGTAAGCAAAACAATTTTGGCTTCCGAGCAGAAAATGTCATTCGATTAAAAGGAAAGTAAGTTTCGGTAAAGGCAAATGAACTCAAGACACTGAGAAGAAGGTTTCCATCATCGAGAAAAGTTAACCGTAATTTAATTGAAGAGAAGAAGTTAGTCACCGAGCATGGAACAAAAATTAAATACAAGGATTAGAACAACATTTAATGTTAAGTTATGATGAGCTGGAAAATTCTAATGATAAGGAAGAGTTAGTTCAAGAGATCTACGATCAAGGAAATTCAAGATGATGATCTATGGTATGAATCTAAGCAGTAAAAAGAGAAGGAACAAGTTTCAAGAAAGTTCAAGTTCCAAGGTGATGATAAAACATCTTACCGAGCTCTAAATTCATTGAAATAGTATGTTAAGTTGATCAGATGGTTGAAGTTAATCAAAATAACACATGATAAAGGATATTAAGAGGCAAAACAAAGTCTATATAAAGGATGAATTTGTATGAACAAATGATTGGTAAACTGAAGGGTTATTGAGTCACCAACTGATGTAATGAAGAAGGATAAGGTTGAATTCTAAGTCAAAAAGATGAATTTAATGAAGTGTTGAAGCCAATGGAAAGTGAAGGATTGAAGTGAAGATAAAGAACACACAAAGGATCTGATTATGAAAAGGATAGTTGTGGATTTACATGTCAATTTGTTCATTGTTTCTTATTAACATTTGTAATAGAAAAATCTCTTAATTGAGTGGACTTAGTGGTCTTATTGTAAAATCCTTGCAAAAGGTAACATTATAAAGAATGTTTGAAGACCTTTAACCAGGACACTCCTAACAAGGTGAAGATCCTAATAGATTTGAGGCAAATCCCTTGATTGGGTGACATTTAACAGTGTGTATTGTAATCTTTAACCAAATTGGCTTTTAACCGAGCATATTTCACAAGAGTATTTTCTTTAGTGGGTGACAATTCACACAGTATTTTTTTCCCAAAATTGGGTTTCCATGTTAAATACTAGTTTTATATGTGTTGAAAGATTTGTGTGATTGTTATTATTGAGTGATAAAGTTAATTTATTATTATTGATAAATGTTGAATTATTTCTGACTGAGTTGACATCGAGTTTAATCAGAGAAAGTTTTTAAGGTACAAAGAATCAAGGAGTACTGATTCACACCCCCTCTCTATTCTTCCTGTCAAAATTTTATAAGAAAAATAGTTTGCAGCTGAAATTTATGAAGCTCACCATACTAGTTCAAAGGTACAATGATAGACTATAGAAATTTGTGTTGAACTATTGAACCAAAAAGGTCTGGGTTCAAAGATTTCAAAGGTTCAACAAGTTCGATGAACATCATTCGCACCTAAGTTTTTCATTTTTTATATTTAAGTTTGCAAAGAGTAAATTTTTGAACCTTTTCAGAGGTTCAAGAGGTTCAATGGCTCAACGCGAATTAGAATGAGAAGGAAAAAGTGTTTAATGAAGAAGAATGATTCTAGGAAAATTCTGTAGTTTTGAACCTTCTGATTGAACACTGAGGTTCAAGAGGTTCAATGGTTCAACATAAGAGTCAAATTTTGCACACATATCTACCAGTCCAAAAAATGCATCCGAAGAAATTTGTGGATTATTTAAATATGAGGACAACCACCCTAATATTTTAGTCTTAAATGTTCCTATATTTAATTTTATAACCATACGAGCTCATATGACATATTATTTTAATATTTTGTCAATGGAGCAATATGATTGGGAGGGCCAATCTACAAAGGAATTACCCTAATTTGGTGAGTTGTTTGAAAATCGTTAAAAACTCATGTACAATATTAAAATTTCATAACTACTCACAAATTTTTATGGCCCAAGGATGCTCGGTTAACCTATTGTGAATTATTAAAAAGTGGTTGCATGAGTAATTAAAATTTTCTTAGTTACTTGTGAGCAACAAATTAAAACATTTTTTAAAAATGTTTTAAATCAGTTTAAGAGCATCAATTTCATGGGAATTTGAAATGGTTATTTCATTCCCTTTAAATCAAGAATCAATTATCAAAACCAAAAGGTTACAACATGTTATTTATTGCAAAAAAAATTCAAGAAGAGGGAGTTCTTTTTTCGTTTCTTTTACAAGGAAGAGGAGAAAATTATAGAGGGAGAGAAACTCTACTTATCAGTTATCATTTATGTTGTACTGAGGGTTTGAGTTTGTGTTCTCAATCTTGTATTGAGAAATAAAACAAAATGCAGATTGGTCTGTGTATTGATTTGTGTTTTCTTTAGATTATGAATTCTTGATGTCTTTATGATAATTCTCAATACAAATTCTTTTGTGGCAAACTGAGAGTTTGTGTTTTCATATATGTGATTTTGGGATAATCAATTTATTATGAAGTTGTTATTCATTCTTTTAGTTGTTTCTCACCCATGAGCATAGAAAGGGGTAATTTGTGTGTTCCTTTTTTTGCGTTCATATGATTCTGAATATAAGTTTTCACATCTATCTCATAGCTAATGATATATGGTTTTTTGCCTTCCTTGCCTTCTGGTTAAAGACATAATCATTATTTTTATTCATTTCATATCAAACAAAGGGAGTTGTACCTTCATATTAAAATTCATAGAGTATGTGCATGTTATCATTGCAAGTGACTCAACAGTTGGTTCTAATTTTGTCTTCAAAATTTTGAGCATTTATGAGTCATTTGTGAAGGCATTTTGAAGAGGAAAAATTTGTTAACCAACACCTTCCTAATATGGAATTGGACACCAAATTACAGGTGGCTAAAATGGTAAAGGAATCCATTTTTCCTTTTGGCTATGACCTAACTACACGTATATAGCTTCTCTATAGATTGCTCTATGGAAGTTATGAAGTGAATGAGGCCCCACCTTATTTAGGTTATCTAGCAACGCATTGTATCTTTGAGCCAAGTGCCAAAACACTACCTTAATCTCAAGTTCCATGTCTTCAAGTTCTTTATGAAATTATTCCCTTAATGTCATCACATTATCTAGCTTATTAGGGTTATAAATAAAATTCCATTCATAGTTTAGATTATATCAGGGTCTTCAACCTCAACCCTGAGAGCCAGTGGAGCAATTTTTCAACTTCTTCATATTCCTTACACTTCTCCCCTCTACTATTTTCATTGTGCACATAAGACATGAATGTACTCAACTAAATGTATCCAATAGATAGTGAAGGGTTCCATTTAGAATCAAATGGAACAACATAGCTATGTAGGTACAACTCACATAGAGAATTCTTGTGTTGGGGTGTAGTAGTCTGATAGGCAATTATAAATTTTTTAGGTTTAAGTAAGGATGAAGGGAGACCTAAGAGTATTCTTGAAAATTTATAAGAAAGGTACAATTCCTTTAGTTGTAGTGCATAGACTCATGGAGGTAATCTAGATTCCATGATTTGAGGTCCGAGAGTATTTACATTCTCTATTTTCTACTTCAATTTCAAAATTTACTCATCCCTCCTTCTGAGTTCTTCTTGTAATTATCCCTTCTCCTTATGCCATTATCATTTCCTCTCTATCATAAATTCTCATAGCTTCAATGTAACATAAGACCATCATGAAAATGTTGTTGTAAACATAGGTTTATTAACTAGATGAGCTTATTTTTGTTTATCCCTATTTATTTCTTCTATGACTACTACTTTTTCTATAGCTCTTTCAAGGTTTTATAAGCCACTACTAGTTTGTCCTTCTCTTGAGACTTCCTCTTCAACCTGTTCTATTTTCTCTTTCTCATCCTCACCATCCATTTCTTGATTGGATGGAAAAGTGCTAGAGTAAACCAATTCTTCCTTAGTGCTTCTTCTTTGAGTATCATGAGCATGATCACTTTCTATTGCTTTGGTAGATGTAGGAGTTTTAAATACCACAAGAGGTCTATTAGTATGTTTAGTTGTTTGTTCTCCTATAGTATCAGATATAGTTTTCTCAGATTCAGTTGAGATAGGGATATGATCATTTTCAGTTTCTTTCTTACCCATAGATTTTTGAGGATTCCCACGAAGCCCATGAATTCTCACTATCTTCACAGTAGACTTTGTTATTCTGTTATCAACTTTTGTTGGTTTCTTTCCATACTTCTTAACCCTTTTATAGATTTTTGTTTCTTTGTGTCTATATTTAATTACTCTTAATAAATTTAGGACTCTAAGATTCAAACATTTTATTTTTTCCCTTATTTTTAACAATCATCCAATTTCATTTTTTCCCCAGTTTACATGGGGATTTCTATTGAAGTAGGGTTATAAGTATTAGTTATTTCTTTATTTGACCTAGGTGATGGGTTCCTTATTTTGAATGTACTATCACTAGAAAGATGGTGTAATAGTTTTGAGGATGAAGCTCCTTTGATTATTTTTATAGTTCTCTTAGCTCTAGTCACCCTATGGGTTAAGGGATGACTAGAAGGACCCACATCAACTATCTAAACCCTTCTTAATTTTAACAAATCCCACCAAATCATACCTGATTGAGTCTTTGAAAAATATTTTTCAACCAATGATGAATTAAACAATGATGGGAAAGGGAATTTGAAGTACCTTTTTGTACTTCAGTTGCCATTAATTTTAGGATATTATAAGAAATTTTGTCACATTCATCAATCTACCACATCCTAGTTGATTCAAAATCTTTAAGTGCATTTGATGCAACTATGACAATCTCCCTTCACATGCCAAATACATAACAATGTATATAACTCTGTAAGACTAGAGTGGGGAATATACATTATATTTATTCTTTGATTGCTTACTTCCAAAAGTGGGTCTCCAAGCATAGTAATTTTGCATGACCTGATCTCACATCTCTATTCTCTAGATAGGGCCTCCCTATTCTTGGTAACCTTGTTACCTTGACAATTTGAAACCCTTGATCATAGCATGAACTTCCTTAAAATTCATGACAAAATCATGAGCTTCCTGCTCATTAAAATCATGTATCTTAATAAAATAATCAATCCATCCAACTCATTTGAAGAGTTTCTCATAATCTTGGTTTTTAAGATAAGTTTGTGACTCATAAGTTCATGCCTGATTGGGGGTCCTCCCATTATGCTAATTCCCTTTGTCACTCTTCTTTTTTCTCAATTTTAAAAAATCAAAATCAAAATTCCCTTATAAATCCTTCTCTACATCATGAACCCACTTCTGCATAAATTCTCCTATTCTACAACCCAAATTATCTATGCAACAATTACCTTTCTTTTTTTCACAATTTTCAACAAGGAACATTAAAAATGTTATCACAAAGGTTGTGAAATTATTATGATTACATACATTTCAAGGCATAATAGAAAATAGGATAGACATTTAAGAAGTAGGCTTAACATTAAATTGTCTTGACATTGCCAAAATGGCATAATAGACTCAGGCATGCATACATTTGAAAATAAACTAGCTATAATAATGATAATGACATCATCACCATAGTTATCATAACATAGAATAACAAGCCTACTGCTCCCCCAAATAAATATTGAACATGTATCCACACATGTGATGGGTTAGCTATATATATATATACATATATGTATATACATATATATATATATACATATATACATATATATTACATATACATATAGACATACATACATGCATGCATGCATGCATGCATACAATACATACAATACATACATACATACATATAATATATATACATAATACAATAATACATACATACCATACATACATACATACTATATATATATATATATATATATATTATATATATATATATATATATATATATACTATATATATATATAGATATATAATATATACATACATATATACTATATATATATACATAATATATATCATATACATACATATACATACATATACTACATATATATACATATACATACATATATATACATATACATACATATATATATACATATATATATATATACTATATTACATACATACATATATATATATATATACTTACATATATATATATAGATACATAATATATACATATATAATACCGATACATATACATACATACATATATATATATATATCGATATGTATAGTATATATATATATATAAGTATATATATGTATATATATGTATGTATGTATATGTATATATATCTGTATATATATGTATATATATGTATGTATGTATATGTATATATATATATATTTATATATATCTATAGTATATATGTTTAATATATTACATATTAT
>BSBK01014719.1:0-33257 GCA_027943335.1 Chamaecyparis obtusa | reverse complement strand
GTTAAGCCCCCTTTTTTTTAATAAAGGGACAAATTTCCAAAGACCCCTCTTTTTAGGGATACAAATAGGGTGTTTCTCATGCAATGAATCATCCCCAAAGGAGAAGCTAGCTTGGGATGATGGATATCCTCATGCCTCCATTTTCTCCAACCTTCCATGACCTCTTTAGTTTATAAGGCACATTATCTTTATCAATATCACAATGTGATGAGTATTTGAGGTCCTTGACATGGGTGTAAACTGTAGCATGAATAGGTCCATAGGTACAAGCATAAGGCTTAATGAGATTTATTTATTTATTCAAAGTATATTTATATCCTTATCTAGCTTCCACTTTGTCACTTCAATCCTCAATATATAGTTGTCAAATCTAAATTCATATTCCCCTTATATCTCCAAAAATAACCCATACCGAACTAAGTTGACTATTATCAACCTTGTTCCTTATCATATAAATCAATGGGTTCTTCACAATGTTCTTTCTTGCAAAAAGAAGAAGAAAAGATTACTTATATAAGAGAGAAATTATACTAAACAAAAAATTCTTTTTCACTTTTTGGAGGCAATTTCAATAATAAAAATAATAATTTTTAGAACTCTCCTCCAAATGGTTATAGAATTTGGAAAGACCGTTGAATGTGCTTTAAACTCAAGTTCATGTGCTAGTATAGTTCTTGCATCCTTCAAAAACCTTAAAGGAGTGCTCCAAATGTGCCAACAAAGACATGTCTCTAGAGATGAAATGTCTCAACCCAAATACCAACATAAATTCTTCAAGGCTTAGAATCTTAGAGATATGGCAAACTAAATGTCCTTAGAGTAAAAAATAATAAATAAATTCTGGTGACCTTTCTACAGCCACTAAGAAAGCATCAAATTACACCATTATGCAGGAAACCAATGTTATTAATACTTAGAAATGTACTATTTCAATAGATAACATTCATGTCTCATGTTTACCACCCAAATATTGCCCTCAAATTTGGATGTAGTTTTTTGAAAAATAAAGTTAATGTAAAAAAGGAAAAACTTCAAACATCTTGCAACAAAATTCAACTGCATTACCCATTTCAATTGTAGTCTTTTCAAAGCAGACAAAACAATTAATAGAGCCAGAAAACCAATAGTAGAATTGGAAAACAAACATGAAGAATATAGAATTTGTAGTCATGTTGTCAGTGTCTTATACTAAGTTTCCTCATCACACAAACACATAATTTATTTCCTATAATATCAAATGAAAATGATGAAAACAAAAAAACTTTATTGATGGATGTTCATTTGATTCAATAGATATCTTTTACATTAATTAATATAGGATATATGCAGCCATTATTTTCCTAATGAACAACCAAAACTTCTTTACTAGAATATAACTTCCCAACAACTAGTTTATTTTATTGATCCAAACTAACCTATTAATGTAAAAAATCCACTAGTAAAAACCAACAAGAACCTTAAAATTTACATTAATCTTATGACCATAGCTAAAATGATTAAGAATATGGAAGTTATAATATGTTTAACATATAATATATTATATTAAATACTCAATATATTAAAAAATATAGAATAATATTATTTTTAAACTTACCATATAATAATAAAAATTCATCAATAATAATAAAATGACTATACATAAACTTGTATATAATTTTTTTAAAAATGAACAAATATTAACTTTTAATTGGTCAGAATTATATATATATATATATATATATATATATATATATATATATATATATATATATATATATATATATATATATATATATATATATATGTATGTACATGTACATGTACGTGTACGTGTACATGTACGTGTAACGTGTACATGTACGTGTACATATATATATATATATATATATATATATATATATATATATATATATATATATATATACACATATATACATACATATATATACATATATATACATACATATATATATATACATACATACATATATATATATAAGAATTAGAAAATTAAAATAAATAAATAATATATTTTTTGATATTCTTGATGTAAGAATCAAAATGTTTTAGTCAATCAAATTTTCATAAAATATATTTTCTAATTTAAAAACTAAAAAAATATTAAATTATAATTGCTTGAAATTAATATTGTTTAATCACTGCATAAATCTCCATTAACATAAACATAAGGAAACAATAATAATGTATGTCGGCAAGAAAAATGAAAATAAATAAATTATGTACTTATAAATAGAGAAGATATAATATTTTAAAAATATAGAATTAAGAACTTTTGCATCATTTTTCTATGTGCTATAAATCCTAGAAGTCCAGATTTTGACTAATATACAACTGTTTTTGTTTTACAATGGGATCTCTATTTCCTTGTATTCCGGACGACATTGGATTGATATGCCTGCTAAAGTTAGACTTGAATTCTCATCACAAGCTTAGGTGTGTATGCAAAAGCTGGAACACTTTATTGAAGAACCCTCTCTTTTACAGAGAAAGAAAAAGATTGAATATTTCAGAGCAACGGATTTGTATGCTCGAATTAGACGGCATTCGCAACAGAGTAGGTATTTACGACCTGATGAAGAACTCATGCCAAAGCCTACCGCCCATTCCTGCAGAAATTAGGAGCATCGTTAAATGCCATTTTCGTGAAACAAAAGCTGGTTGTGTTCACCGATTCACTTCGCGGCTCTAATGCCAATATTTGTGTGTGGTTATATGATTTTACTTGTTCCAAATGGTAGGAGGGGTTAAAAATGCCAAGATTCCTAAGTGGATTGGAATCCACAGCAGATGAGCATGGGGGACTGATTTATGTTGGTGGAGGGTTTTCCAGTGTTCACATTACTAGAGACTACACAATGGATAGTAACTGCGTTCGTAGCACTTCAGTTTATAATGTGGAAGATGACAAGTGGGATCTTCTCCCCGATATGAACACAATTATGGAGTGCTTTAAGGGTTTCTTTGCTGATGGCAAGTTTTATGTAATGGATTCTTCTCACAGCTTTCAGATTTTTGATTCTTACACAAGAAGGTGGAAAACTATCGAGAATAGATTTGGAGAAGGTTGGCATTGTTTGCGAGCGAATGGGATCCCATTGAAGTTTTGCCTGGTTTTTATATGCTCACACTTCCAAGCGAGAGAGGTGTAACAATCGAGAGGAGTGGCATTATCAGACCACCAAACTTTCTGATTTGTACTATACTTGGGCGCCCTATACCTGCTGCCATCTTGGATTTCTGACAGTTGTGGAGAATTTTTTATGGAGGGGTCAGATCTATAAGACCTGTTTTCGAAATTTGATCAATAACATCTCAGTAGACACTCATGGTCTATATATATGTTTCAAATATATTGTTACATGTAGGTTATATATTTTTAAATTTGTTTTTAATTCAATTTTTAATGTTTGGGTTGTGCTTCACCTTCAGAGGTTGCTAAAAGCTTATCAAAGCAGGCTCACTTTTTATCTTAGGAAATGTTTATTGTATTCAGCTACTAATTTATACAAATTGTTTTAAAGTCCTTGGATAATGATTTCAGAGTAAATTAAAATGAGTGAATATTTTTGCTACTAAATGCTAATGTTATAAATTTTTGTGCTGCCAAATGCAAGTATTTTTTTTTTGCTATAAATCTCAGGCAAGATCATAAGGGTTTACATATATTTTGGTTATAAAGGTGTTTGCTTCCAGTTATATTTTGAGATCTTCAGGTTGGCACGATCATGAACAAGAAGAGTTTGTTTAGAGATATACAAAATGGGAGTGGTCTTCTTATCGTTCAAGTGGGTTAAAGTCTGATTTAATCTTGTGGCTTCCGTTATACTGTTAGTGAAACATGCTCGACCTTTAGTGCAGCAGTATAGCGACAGCCGTTGATTCTCATAAGAAAGGCAGGTGGGTCCATTGACATGTATGCACAGTTGGCACTATTTGTTTCATCCATGTATTTGCATAGTGGCTTGTTGTCAGTAGGACCTGAGCTTTCAGATGTGTCAGTGGGTCCTGATCTTGTTAGAGAATCGACGAACGGTGTATAATCTCATCGAGTGTGTCAAAGGCTTAAGATCTTGTGATGGCCATTGATTTTGTATCTTGTCAAAGGGTTGTCAGGGCTGGGGGAAGATTCTTCATGCAATGATGGGCGTGAAATCGGATAGAATCTTGGAAGTCTTTGCGAACTTTAGACGGCCATCGATCTTCCTGATATGGGCCCAGTCAAATTTTCTCAGTCTTTTAGCAGTCTAATAAATTTCCAAAGGCCTCGCTCATTTGCACAATAAATTGGTGATTCTCTAAATGTTTTAACGGTTCAGCGAGTGTGTATTCATGTAATCGCTAAACTCTCTGGTAGTATTGTAAAGTGTTTCGTGAACTGGCGGTGACCTTTTGTCGCTAGTTCGCTAAATGTGGGACCGAGGTTAGAATTTTCTTTGGGTCACCAAGTCATGGAGTTAAATGGTGAGTTAAGTTTACTTTTTGCGAACATGAAATGCATTGTCATGTGGTCGCTAGGGTAAACCCAGGGTGGCAGTTGAGTTAAAGATCATAAAGCCCGCGAAAGGAAGAGATTGGATGGTCACAGCTTAAAGATGATGGAGATTCAAATTTTGACCATCGATTTGTTGCAAGCGCCATAAAATAGCCATTTATTTTCAAATTTGAATTTGCACAGGCTTTCCTGCGACCTAAAGGACTAAAATTCAATGTAAAAGTGACTGGTTTTGGTGGGAGATGATCTGTTTGCCATTGCAGTGTGGTCTAGGGTGTACCGTGTTCGTTTGCTGGATTTGTACTGTATGGTTTTGTGCTCAAGGCATGTTGCAAGGTTGAATTTTTGGGTGTTTTTGTGATTCTCAGTACCTTCTCAGTGAGATTTTATCATGATTGGAATCACTCTGGGATTTTCTTTCTCCTAGTTTCCTGGGTTTCTTCCCTTGCAATTAATTTTCTGACCATTTCCTGTTCGTTGGGTGGTTGAAACCCTAACCCTAAGTCATCTGTAGCTTGTTGCATTCTCTTTGAGGATTCCAAGATGACTAGGGAGTATATATGGCAGGATCTTTGATTTTGTGTGGGTTCCAAGAATTTTCTTTAGTCCCTAGTTGTTAATGGTGTTACACTGAGTAAAGAGAGTCCAATTTTGGGTCTTTTCCTTTGGTATTTTGTTGCTTAGTAATGTATTGATTTCTAAAAATTAATGAGAATACACTTGAATTCCTGTCTTAAATCTTTAATTGTCTTCTTTTCTGATTGTGAATTTATATATGTTAAGGTCACAAAGTGGATTAGCATATGGTAAACAAAGAGTATTGTGAGATCAGCTTGGAGTTCCTGACAAAGTTAGGATTAAAGCCTTTAGGGTGATTTCAGTGAGTTCATTATTAGAGGGGAATTTGATGATCATGTTTGAGAGTGAGGGGAGTAATAGGCAAAGCACTTACTCTGAGTTTATATGTATTTGAGTTAAGGTTTTAGGGTGATATATGTTATTTAGTGACTCTTTTCCCTAGGATAAGGCACTGGTCTCCTCACTCGATGTAGTTTATCATTATCAATCACACACACAAATTTAAATGATAAAATCTTAAATCAGTTAGTAAAGAGTATATTGGCATAACATTTTATGATTCCTTCAAAGAAGTGAATCGAGGGTACACCCACCTGAGCATTGAGGCTCAAAGTGTAGGAGGATCTCTTTTGATCCTTGTTAATTGGCCCTCTTCCTTGTAGACTCTGGAGTGGTGATAGAGTCAAACTGTTATTTAAGTTATCCATCAAAGTATAAATCTACAAGTGAAGATCAAAGGGAACTCCCAAGAGTTCGAACTTGAACCTAGCTAGGTTATTTCCAAGCTTGATTTTGCCCCCTTCCTTCAAATTTCTAGAATCCTTGATTTCTAGGCATCAAGCTTTCAGGATATTTGTTTTCCCGCCTCCAGGTCGACCATTTCGAGTTTTGGAATGGTAAACCCTCTAATTGCATTTAATCTAGGTATATTTTCTAAAGTTTAGGACCTTATTAGGATTTAATTCTCCAAGGTGGTCCAAATAGAGGATTGTGCCTTAGTTCACTATAAAAGGAGGCCTTCCTCTCTCATTTTCATCATCCAACATCCATTGTTCACATCTCTCGATCAAGTTTTCATGCTCAAGCTCTCTCAAGCTCTCAAGGTGATCAAGAAAGAATTTCATCAAATGTTTTCAAGGAATCATTCAAGTCTTGTTCTCCATCCAAGTTCTCAATTGAATATCAAGGATTTAAGCATTCAAGCCAATGAAGGGATTTGGTTCAAGCATTCAAGATTCATCATTCAAACCATAGATCTAGCCATCATGATGGTGTGATCTTCCTTCAAGATCCTTTTGTTCATCTTCAATATCCATTTCATTTAAGGTGGATTCCAAGCATACAATCATGGAGGTTTGATTTTTTTTTTTTTTAAGCTTTCATATCAATATACTTGTTTACATTCAAAATACAATTGCATATCTATTGAATTGCACAGTTTCATTGTTAGATCCTTTTCTACTACTTGCTAGCATTCCTATTTCAATTTCAATATTAAGGTTCATTCCAAACTGGGGTTTGACCAAGGCAAACCCCTAAAACAAACAACAAAAACCCTCCTCTTCTTGCAGATATAGGTTTGAGATTTCAGATCTGAGAGTGAATTCGGATACCTTTTCGGTGAACTTCAAAGATCTATGAACAGAATCAGAATCGGCCTTCAAATAAAGAATGTAGTATTTGACCTTTTATGAGGGTCAAACTCGACCTGAGCTTATCTTAGAGAAATATTTCTAGGTTTTCTCTATCTCAGCATTTCCAATCTGGAGCAAGTTGTAGAATTTCCCAAAAGTACACACAGACATCAAAATTTGACATTTTCCAGATCTGCCCTAATTTGAGGAGTGGATCTCATATTTCCCTTACATATCACATATTACAATAACAACATCCTAAATAGAGGTGATCCATTTTTACCTCTATTCATTTTGGTGAACCCGACGTGCTTACTCTCTTTCTTTTTGGTGTTAGATTACTTCTTTAGATCTAGTTTATGCTCTTGCATTTCAAAATTCAAAAATACAAAAAATCTATATATTCAATAAAATACAAAAACATTTCTTGCATTTACTATGGTGATTGTTAAGATGCTTTGGTGCATGGTTATGTTCTTCATCACTCTCCTGTTAGCATCTCTTTATACTGCCTATGATGTTTATGAGAGTATCATTCACTTCATTATGTTGATGACCCTTCACTTTTCTCTTGCCTATGCTTTTGTGAAGTTGACCGACACTAGTATGCCTACATTTAAAACTTTTCTTAAGGATTTATGTGTTAACCTTATTCATCTTTTAGATTATGTGAAGAATTTGGTAGATGATACATCATCTCCTAATCTTCCTAATCCTAATCCTATCAATCCTAATCCAATACCTAATTCTCCATCTGTTAATCCTCACTCTTCATGTACTTATGATGGGATTCAAGCTATAATTTAGGATGCAGATGTGCAAGATTTCTTTGATTTACCTCCTCCACCGTTTCATGATGATATTAAAGGAAAGGGTAAAGAAACCTGTTTAAAACCTATTATCCCACCTTATACAACCTTTACTCATGAACATGATAAAAAATCACCTCCTATAGAATCTTTACATAATATGTATACTACTAGATATAATATGGTGACTAAACAAGGTTATAAAGGTTTAGGGCTAGGAGTTAATGAGCATGATATTAGGTTTCCAATTTATATCCCCCTAAACTAGATATGAATGGTGTTGGTTGTTCGAAGTCTCAAGTTAAGGTAGGTGATGCTAAACACTGTCCTCCTCTTCACATTCTTCTCCCCACACCTATATTAGATAACTCTACTACTCGTCAAGAAATTGCTAAGAAGGTATACATTGAGCTAATGAATTCCAAGAAAGAAATCTTTAGACCTATGCCAATAGATGCTCTATAAAAATATAAATGTCCTTTTCAATATAGTAACAAACATTTACTTTCTGATTGTAAACATTTCAATATATATGTTAGAGAACGAGCTGCTTTAGGAATTCTATCTCACTCTCTTGCAGTTTTACAATTCCTTCATAATTTTGATATAGGGGATTCCCCTCCTTTGGATATAATGTAAATGTTATTCTCCTCTTATCTCATGACTGGGAGGGCAAGAGGTGTATTTTCATCCAGTCTCCTAGGATCCATTAGGTCTTTTATTAGGGCTTAATTGGTATTCTTTCTCTCCTCTTTTTCTATGGCTTTGCATTATGTTTTTAATCACCCATAGAATCTATATTTTCTGTTCAAGATATCTTTTCTCAAATATTTATTTTGCGAAGCTATCCCTTGTCTCTATCTCTAGGGGGAAAGGTACCTCTTTCTTTCTCTTTGTCTAAGGAAATGCTTTCCTTAGCTTAGTGGTATTTTTTTATATTGCAATATTACTTCAACATATTGATAGATGTTTTGACTATGGATAAATTTCCTATATGAGAAGTTGTTGTCCTAGGTCATCACTTCTTCTCTATTTTGCAAATTATGTTCTTTATGAGATTTCACCCTTGCTTTGGTGTTAGAGTTGTTTCTGTCATTTCAAAGATTCATCTTCCTCTTGTTTACAGGGGTCTAGATGATTTAATCTTTGTTCCCTCCTTTTTGAAAGTTGATATTTTATCTAAAGCACTCCTCTTTGGTAGGGGTCTTGTTGATAAGATCTCTTTCTTAGAGGATCTTTTTTCATGAGTGACATATCATTTTCATGATTATCTATACTCTTGGATGTAGGGGTCAATATCCCTCGCTATGAATATGGTATACATTATTGTACAACAGGATATCTCCTTGCATTGTGAAGTAGGTATCCTCTTCCGTCTTTGTTCCTACACTTGGGGGGGAAGGATGCCATTTCCTTCTTTTCTGTCATTCTGGGATTCACCTCTTTCCTTGGCTAAGCAACATCTATCTATTATGTGATATCCAATCATACATGAAAATTTTGGTTTGCATTAAGGATCTATGTCCTTGATAACAACCTCTTTTGTTGTTTGACATTAGGGTTCCATGGTTGATATATCTCTCACCTTGGAAACTGAATAGTGTGCTATCCCTCATAAGGGTTACTTTCTTTTTCACTTCTTGCCTGATATCTCTTTATATTCATCCCTTCCATGGCCTTATAGGAGTTGTGACCTTCTTGGCTTGGACTGGGTGTTGTTTGCAGATATTGTCTTGATGTTGATGAAGGCTTTATCCTTGTTCTTTTCTTTCCTTAACATGTCAAAATAGTATGTTTTTGCCATTTTAAGGAGGGGGCATATATAGGGCCTTCCTTGTACTATAGTTTTTTTAAATTTTTATATGCTAAATTTTGGAAGGTAAAGCACATAAGTTGCTAAATCCTGAAAAGACATGCATTCATGTGCTAAATCTTCTGAGGGTAACACACATAATTTGCTAAATCCTGAGGAGACACACATTTTTCAAATTTTTCAAATATGCTAAATCCTCTGAAGGTAATGCACATAAGTTGCTAAATGTTGAAAGGACACACGTTTCCAATTTCAAATATGTGAAATCTTGGAAGGTAATGCACATAAGTTTCTAAATCCTGAAAAGACATGCACCTATATGCTAAATCTTCTGAGGGTAATGCACATAAGTTGTTAAATCCTAAGGAGACATGCATTTCATATTCATAGTGATACAAGAAGGTGGATCTATGGGTATTTCAGAAGTCGTCAGAAGACACATTACAATTGCAAGCATAGTTTATGGGCCAACCTGTTGGGCTCTCCCTCCAAGGTGATTCATGGTAAGGAGGGCATCTTATTGGGCAAGGTAATCACTTTCTCCTTTCTCTCTTTTCTCTTTCATGCTAGTAGGATGGGATCATGAAGTTATGTTATTTATAGTGTTTCTCTTGTATTTCTTATGTAAAAATTTATGCTTTTATGATAGCTTTCCAAATATGATATTAGTATGAGAGATATTTTTTAGTGAGGTTTCTTATGCTAATTGATTTGGGTTATTTAGTACTAACCCTTGTTCTTTTGGCACCCTCATGCAAGTATGTTGAGTTAGAATCCTTAGTCTAGGGGCTTGTGTCCTTAGCTAAGTTTTATTTTATCTTGTTGTGAATCCACTTGGATCGTCATTTTCTTCTCCGTTACCAAGAGTTTGCATCGAGTCCATACTCTTGCTAAAGTGGGAGCTTAATGTATCATCTTAAAATGGAAGCACTTCCTTGATAAAATCATTTAGCCCTCTGAGTAAGTGGTTTGGGGTCATCTTTAATGCCTTGGAATGATCTTTTCTTTGATCTGGCTTTCTCCCTGCCTTCCACTTCTTTCCTGTTTAATTCTAGGTGAAATTAGGGTTACGATCCTGAGGATTCTCCTTAATTTCCCTCTTCTATGGCTCTATTTTCTAGGTAGGACTTAGAAATAGGTCCTCCTGGCCTTTATCATAGTTATCATAGGATTTTATGCTTATCCCTAGCATTCTTTCCCTGTATGATATTATTTCTAGGTCTATGGGCATCCTCGGGAGCTCTTGTCCTGGTTCTAACTAAATCTGGGCTGAGGATCAAATTCAAGGTTGATCCTGACTTGGTCAGGATCGAGATCGAACTTGACTAGGTCAAGTTCAAACTCAAACCTGACTAGGTCAATTCCAACCTTGATTTTACCCCCTTCTTTCAAATTTCTAGAATCCTTGATTTTCAGGCATCAGGCTTTCGGGATATTTGTTTTCCTACCTCCGAGTCGGCCATTTCGGGTTTCAGAATGGTAAATCCTCTAATTTCATTTAATCTAGGTGTATTTTCTAAAGGTTAGGACCTAATTGGGATTTAATTCTCCAAGGTGGCCCCTCTAGAGGACTGTCCCTCTTGGTTCACTATAAAAGGAGGCCTTCCTCTCTCATTTTCATCATCCATCATCCATTGTTCATATCTCTTGATCAAGTTTTCATGCTCAAACTCTCTCAAGCTCTCAAGGTGATCAAGAAAAAATTTCATCAAATGTTTCAAGAAAGCATTCAAGTCCTCTTCTCCATCCAAGTTCTCCATTGAAGATCAAGGATTTAAGCATTCAAGATTCATCTTTCAAACCCTAGATCTAGCCATCATGATGGTGTGATCTTCCTTCAAGATCCTTTGTTCATCTTCAATATCTATTTCATTTTAGGTGGATTCCAAGCATACAATCATGGAGGTTTGATTTATTGTTTTGTTCAAGCTTTCATATCAATATACTTGTTTACATTCAAAATATAATTGGATATCTATTGAATTGCATAGTTTCATTGTTAGATAATTTTCTACTACTTGCTAGCATTCCTATTTTAATTTCAATATTAAGGTTGATTCCAAACCAGGGTTTGACCAAGGCAAACCCCTCCAACAAAAAACAAAAACCCTCCTCTTCTTGTAGGTATAGGTGTGGGATTTCAGATCTAAGAGTGAATTTGGATACCCTTTTCGGTGAACTTTTAAGATTTACGAACAAAATTAGAATCGGCCTTCAAATAAAGAATGTAGTATTTGACCTTTTATGCGGATCAAACTCGACCTGAGCTCATCTTGGAGAAAGATTTCTGGGTTTTCTCTATCTCGGCATTTCCAATCGGAAGCAAGCTGCAAAATTGCTCGAAAGTACACACATACATCAAAATTTGATATTTTCTAGATTTTCCCTAATTTGAGGAGTGGATCTCATATTTCCCCTACATATCACACATTACAATAACAACATCCTAAATAGAGGTGATCCATTTTTACCTCTATTCATTTTGTCTTATTCTACCTAACATTTCCTTTTGCCTCTTAATCCTCACCACTCATCTCTACCTACCCTTATATCTCCTTGCCTCTCCTTTTGCCTCTTCATCTCAATCACCCATTCTTTTGCCTCTTAATCTCTACCCTTCATTCTCGAGGGAATTCTTTTAAAAGGAAGCTCTTCCTTTGCTCAAGGGTCCATTATCTTGCATTCTAAAGGTTGCATCTCATTGTCTTACATCTTAATTTCTAGCTCTCTTGAATTCTTAGATTACTTTAGCTAATTTAAATTCTTAGCTCTTAGTTTCTCTCATTTCCTACCTCAAGCCTCATTTCTAGTTTAACCTTGCGTTGTTAATCTAGTTTCCTTTCTTGCATTGCTTCAATAGTATAGCTTTTTCATTTTCATTCTAGAAGACTAGTTGTTTGCATTCATATTAGCTTAATCTCTCATTATAGCTTAAATATTTCATTCTTAGGTTGATTCTTAGCTTTGACACTTCCATTTTTGAGTAGTCAAGTGACCAATCCTCTATGCCAATTTGATGAGCATCATGAGAAGGATTAAACTTGCTTCAACTAGGAAGCTATGAGCCACTTCTTGAAATATCCTCTTCCATAGATTCTCTCAAGTGTAATGGTTTATAGAAGTGTATCACACTTTTGATCACACAGTTAGTACTATCCTTCTTGACATGAAAATTTCCCTTAGTTTTTCCTTTTGGTGCTTCTCTAGATTAATTCTCTATACATATATCCAACTCCATTCCTCGCCCCATTGACCATATATCACTTGTACATAATCATGCACATAAGGACTCCAATTCATCAAACACCATTTACTAATGTCATCAACTTCACCTATGTCCACCAAATTTGAATGACCATCCCAAGAATCCTCCCAAGACTTTGCTTGTAGTCCATTTCCCACTTGCCAAGAAAGATACTCAACTATAACCTACCTACATGAAACTATGAAATTCCAAATCATTGAACTTGATGGCAGATTTCAAATTGTAAAAATCCTAGAATTGTCCATGGATTCAAGATACTTTTCTCTCAATATTTTTACCCAAAGATGATCAGGATGAGAGTACATCTCCCAAACTAACTTTTCTCCAAAAGCCTCATTCATTAAACTCCAGTCCCTAAGAGTAACCCCCCCTTTTTGTTTACTTATACCAACTTAATCCCATTGACTTTTGCATCCTTCCATCATACTACAACAATTGTTAACCAAGTCTTTCCAAATGTTCGCCTTCCCAACACCACTAAAAAGAGGGATTCCCAAATATTTACCTAGCAACAATCCCCCTTTGATTATATAATTATATAGTTACTATACAATATAAATTCTAATTAAAATATATTTAAAATATTATAAAATTATAGATTATCTATAATATAATATATAATCAATATAAATTTAATTTTTACATACAATATTAATTAAAATATTAAATAAATGATATGTTTTATATTTATTGTTTAAATGTATTGCTAAATTTAAAGATATCGTAACATTATATTCATTATTGCATATTATATAAAATATAATGCACACTTTATGTATTGCTAAATTTAAAGATATCATAACATTATATTCATTATTGCATATTATATTTAAAATATAATGCATGCTTTATTTTAGAAATAATTTAAATGCTTTTTCTTTGATTTTATATTTTATTTATATTTTTTATTTTGAATAGTGATTAAGTTTAAGTAGATAGAGAAGACTTTAATTACCTTATATATTTATCATGAATTTTAATTAGTAAATCATATTTAAGTCAAAAGAATTTTGAGACACAAAAGGTGATATCTCTATCTCTCCATCTTTCTCTCACCCCCTATCCCTCCACTTCTCTCCATCCCCCCTCTCTTATACACAAAACTCTAGTTTGTCCCTCCATGTATGTATCTCTATATATCTCTAACTCACTCATATATTTCTCCTTCCCCATACCTATCTCTATCTATCTCCTCTCTCTATCTTTCCCTCATGCTCTCCTTATCCAAAAGGTATGCCAAATTTTTTTATGCTTTCAATACCTTTTCAATGTACCCATTACACACTAAGGTGAAATTGCTAGTAATATAATTATTACCCCAAAGACATTTTATATATGGAATGAATGATCTGGAATGAGAGATGGATAGTTTGTACTCCTCCTTAAGGATGCAAGATAATTACATTCATTTGATCCACTCATTATTTAACTACTTTTACTTTGTAGCAAAGCCTATTGTGTGGATGCATTAAATCAATTCTAACTGTGTGAGTGAATCAAGGACTTCTTTTAATATCTTCCACTACACCTTGAATTCATTCTAACATTGAATACAATTCTAGATAGAGCTGACATGACAAAGAGAAAAAAATAAGCAATAAAAAATGTGAGATGCGTGCAAGATGATACCATATCTCCTTCTTTCATCACTTTTAGGCTGCTTTTTACTATAACCTTTTTCAAAGTTACAACTGCAAAATGTTGTGTCATTGGAATTATACACCTTTTGACTGTCTATATCCCCAAGTTTCATATACTACCACTTCAGGATACAAGATGATTGAGATCATCATGCCCATGTATTTTTCTTTACTATTCACAACATTAATTAGTTATCTGTGAAATATACCAACACTATATACACTACATGCTATTTTGTATGTCTTATGCATAGCTTCTTAGATGCCCATTTGAGAAATCATTTGTTGATAGGATGCAAACTCGACACAATAGACTTGTCAATTTGTATTCTAAAGTGAAACACAATGAAAATAAAAGGGGATTGTATACATGTCTTTTTATTCATGGTAGGAGGTTGTGCCACTTAAAAGGCACAACAATTTGTAAATTTGATTTTCTTCCTAGTTGGGAAAATAATGATCAAAAGGTGGATACATGAAGGAGAAAGGATCATAAAACTAATAGTTTTTTACTAGGGTAAAAGAAGGTTTTGAAGGGGCCCTGAAACCCTTTACAAGAAGATTTAGGAAGGAATCGAAAACCCGAACAAGAAGAAACACTGCTAAAGAGTATACATTTAAAACTAGTAGCCCAAGGACAGAAAAAAATCAATAACTAGCAAGGATGAAGCACTAAAGCCCCCAACTACAAAGAAAATAGGCCAAAGTCTCACATCAATAAGTTAACTTGAGTATTAAAACTCCTCAAACTGAAAACCAAGGTTTTGACATGGAACCCAGAACCAACAATACCAACACCAAAGAGAAATGTTTCCCTAAAGCCAACCTTAAACCCTAACCAAAAAATCCCAGCATATAGAGTGGGCCCTTGAAAACTATCAGCATCCACCTACAGGCACCAACCAGCAACCAACAACAAACAAGACTAGAAAAAAAGTAAAGGGAGGGAGCCATGGATACCTCTTCCTCTACTTCGAAAGCTAGTCTGAAGCCCATCAAAATGAAAGGAGCACCTCCAGGTTTGAGAAAACACTTCACCACATCCCAAACAACCCAAAAAATAGAAGTATCATCCCCCATCCAATTCCAATTTTCCATGTTGTGGCTAAAAGAAGGAAGAGACCACACTCCACCACCACAAACCTCCTCCTAGCAACTGTAGACCACCTCAATAGGATGAGTCTCCACCTCAAAAGGATCTTCCACCTCAAAAGGAAGAAAGGGAGAAGAAAAATTAGGCAAAGAAAGACTCCACCACCATGAAACCACATGAGAAACATCCACCTCAATAGGGATTTACCCCACCTCCATAGGGGTATAGAACAGAGGAAAATAGACAAGGGAGAGCCTTCCCTTCTGGAAAAATATTTTTAAACAAGGGGATAAGAAATAATGATATCTTTCCCCACAACCAAGTGCATTGAACCATCCATCGAATCTATTTTCTCCTTGCCCACAAACAAGGGCAGGGACACCAACTAGTGCCCTAAGAAAACCACAACTCAGAGGATCCGGAACCACGAAATGCACCCCAAGTGAAAGCCAATAGAAAATATTGAGGGCCATCAATACTGAGAAACCAAACCCCAACACCGATGTAGTAGTAGTTATGGAAGGCATCACTCATAACAACCCTCCCACCACACCGCATGAAATATTTAGGCTTACAGGGCACTGCTCAAACAAAGGCATTCTCAAGATGCAATACATAGAGCATTTTGGGCACCCCCAAAAACCCTTCACCATCTTCTACATCATCGAAGGAGTCCTCCCCATCTTGATCAGGACTAGCCTCCTTCAGACATACCCCCAAAACCCTAGGGGTCAAGCCAGATCATCTCCTCCTCTCGCTCTTGCTCACGCTCATACATCTACTCGTGCTCATGCTCACATCAATTTCTACTGACACATCATGAAACTAATAGTTCTCAATAGATACATGCATAATAGAAAGATGTCATTTTAGTTGTAGCAACTATTCTCTTTGATCTTTGTGGACTAGGTGAATGTATGCCAATGGAAAAGCTGCACACCCAGCTTCTAGAACTTTTTAGTTGTGTTTGGCATTAGAACTAGGTAAGAAATTCTTTGACAATAGATGATTCACCTTCTTCAAAAATTAAATGAAGGCCATGGGTTGGAGTTCTTTCTTTTCTTATAAAATATCCAAATTATTTTGTTATCAACACAAGTTCTAAAGGAAAAATGACTGCAAAGTTTATGTATCTATTTTTTTTCCTCTCATAATTTGGAAGTATCTAGGGGAACGTGCTTGATTAGGAAGAATAAGGAGCACATTGTTAGTCATATCTAGTTTTGACATGGTAACAAATTAAAGAATTGGCTCATTCGACTTTCATTCTTCTATGATTTCCAATGCCTCATCTGAGCATTGAACATTCTTGCTAAAGAATTTGTTGAATGCATATAGATATCTAATGTAGTAGAGTCTCAAACTAATTTTCAATAAATTATTCCAATAAGCATCATTAAATTGATAAAAGGAAAAAAATATATGCTCTCCAATATGCTTATTTTCGCTCTTCCTAGTGCCATGGTCAGGACATTATATAAGAAATGTAAGATTGCCAATATAAAGATGAAGATATGGAGTTTGTGCATCCTATTATGGGAGACGAGAGGATGTACATGCCTTACACAAAAAAAAATCATTAAAAAAAGTCTTACCAAGAGAAGAATTTGATATTTGTGTCTTAAGCTAAAATTGAAATGGGCTAAAAAATTTTAAACATTCTTCAAAATCAATAAGAATTGGGATTTCATGGTTACCTTCTTTTTACAACAATTGTCCAAACATCCAGAGGGGAAAGTCTGGAGGATATCACATTTCATCTTTGAAACTTCAAGCTTTTCTTTGTGAAACCCTGTTAGAAACCCTTGGAAAGAATGCTCTCCAAATATGAAATGTTTAGAAAGAATATTATCCCCAGTGCAGTTGTCTAGGCCAAGCAATTATGTGGTTAGCCCAATCGGGAAGGTATGCAAAATGTGGAAGCATATGGTAGACGGGTGAATTGTTTTAATATTTCCACTTGGAGTATCATGCACCGTTGCTAAAAATAATAATAGAAAATATGTAAAAGTTGATATGTGAAAATTGGAATATATAATAGAAATCCTTTCTTTTCTTGGAAACTCTTTGGCCAAAAAACATTCTTTTTCTCAAATGAATATTATAGAAACCATAGGCAAAAATACAGGCTATGAATTAGAAAAAATTGTAAAAAAACAAAAAATTGACAATGAAACAGTTCCAAACCATAACTTATTTCAATTGTTTGTTTGATGACACACCATCAAGCCTAAAAATTAATTTTGGGAAGTGTATCAAAAATACAGTTGTTGTCTAGTTAAAGCCATGTTGACTACACAACATAGTGCCACCATGCTTTGGCTGAAAACTATGATTAATTGGCTACATCACCCACATTCTTGCCTAGGCTATGAAAATTAATACATTCAGAAATAAAAATGAATTAAATCAAATTAATGTTAAAAATATAATTTTCAATAAAAAAATCTATTTAGGCAATCTGTTAATTACTTCTTTTTTTTGCAATTGCAACTTTTTGAAAAGAAGCACACCCTTAAATTCATCTTATCAAACAATATTAAAGGATCAATGCTAAATAAAATCTCTCTCCCTATTTTGTTCCCCATTCATAAGTTTTTTGTAATAATTATAACCTTAAATTTATAACATCAAATATAACATGATCTTATTAATAATAGAACCTTATTATCTTTTTCATTCAAAAAGTTTGTTTAGCCATGTTTGGATTCTTGTAAGTGGATGCATAGTTAATTTGAAGCTATCATTCATCATTGAGACGTTTGTTGCACCAACAAAATCATTGATTGAATGACGTAGTGATTGAGCTCATGTACTATATAGATGTATGAAAAAAAATATACCAATTCTTTTCCTAATTTACTTTCCATACCTCTTTGGTGTACCCATTGCACACTAAGGCGTAATGGATAGTCTTACACTAATTGCATTCTACAAGATAACCTATCCTTAATTAATTTTCTTAACTAGATAAGTAATCATTATGAAATAGAAGTAGATTTAGGTTTTGCACCAAGGTGAAATTCTAATTATGTAATTAAATTTCACAAATTCATTTTGTGCATATCTGTAATTATTGCATGACACTTGACCATATTCCCTTAATGCCCTTTGTAAAGTAGTTTACATGCATTATTTATTATTATTATTTTCACAAGACTTTTAATTTACTATCTTTAGATAAGTTTGTAGTTATGAAGCTTATAGCTTTTAATTATTTATTATATTGAGTAATAGTTTCAACTAAGTACATAAGCTTAAACATAATGAGCTTTTCATACTATTTATCAATAATACTTCAATTACATTACACATCCATAGATTTTGGGGAACATTTATGCTATTGGATAATTTCAAATATGGTGGCAATAAGTCATTTAAATCAAGATATAGTTGAATTATAGAAAAATCATTGGATTGATAGATTGAGTTGTAAAAGAAAAGCTATAACATCTTGATAAGTAAGGAAGAGATGCTAACAATGAATGAAATGCATGGGTTAATATCTATATAGATAATAGTTATACTAACTATGGTATTGTAATTAATTTTAACTAAATAACATCATATGATCTCATAAGTATTGTTTTTCAAATATATCTACTTCACTATGTCATGACAATTTTAAATCTTCACAGAAGTAAAGGTGTAACACCCCATCTATACTTAAAGATAAAAGATGATACTAAAGAAGAAACAACCATAAACAAATTCACATAAAACCATAGTAATAATTTTTTTTTTCTTAAAATTACAAACGGTTACATATAATCATAGCAACCGCTTTTAAGAGCTTTATAGTTTACAATCGATTTACATCAGAGTAATAATAATACTCTTTACCCAAAGATTAAGTTCCAAAAACAATATTTCCTTCTTTCCAAAACCATTACATTCTATGAATAGATCTGATAACTAATAACCATGAAATGATCTGTTTCGCATAAAACTTAACAACTTCTATCCACTGTCCCATACTCATTGACTTATCCATCTAAAACCTGAAAATCAAAATGAACACAAACACAAACAGCAAACAGGGCTCAGTCACAATGATAAAGAAAATGAACCATCTCCAAATATCTGCAACCATTAAAGTCAGTATAATATAACATTTATGCAAATTTAAATACATATGTAATAGAAAACTAAATAACATAATCCCATTTTAACACCAAAATCATCAAGCACTAAATTTCTTTCTAACAAAAATAAACTTGCAAAGAAAATGACAAAGTAATGATCCAATAGTTCATGGGTGTCCACATAAGGACCTACACTATGTATCTGTAAGGAAACCCCGTAGAAATCCATTATGTCTGATGAAACCATAATGTTTTATCTTTGTTAATTGAAACCCATGACCCTTGAATTTTATAATTATCACTTAATTAAACAACTGACAGAAATTCTTTCCCATAAGGATATAGACTAGTGTTAGTCACAACTGACAAAAATTCTATCATCACAAGGTACTAGACTAGTGTCAGCCCCCAATCTAAGGATCATACTTGCATTATCTCAAAAACACTTGATCTAGCAATTAATGAAAGCAGTGAAATGAACTACATTACACAATATCACTAACATTCCATTTCTATTGCATCAATTTACAAAATTGAAATAGCAAACAGAAATCCATTATAAACCATATTACCATATTCCTTAACATACATTCATAAACATGATGTTTCTCGAAAGAAGAAAAGATCACAGTTCTTTCTCCATCACAAATCCATTCAAATAATAATCTCCACATTCACTTAACATTAAATTTGAAACTGTACAATAAAATGTCCATATCAAATTCATGTTTCCATTGAATAGGAAAGAACTAACATAATCATACATCAACTGAATCAACACAACACCCATCACTTTTAAACAGACATACAAGTTTTCCATAACTGATTTATTAAACTAATTGGCCATACATCCTGCTCTATTAATTACAAGTTTATACCATTTATATACATGTTGGCGTATGTACATGTATACACCACGGCTTGTGTATACATATACATATCCCAGTAGGTATATATATATATATATATATATATATATATATATATATATATATATATATATATATATATATATATATATATATATATATATATATATATATATATATATATATATATATATATATATATATATATATATATATATATATATATATATATATATATATATATATATATGTATAATTATATAAGCTTGTAATTAATAGTTCAGAATGACAGTCATAGCATCTATTATATACATGTTGGCATATGTACATGTATACACCATGACTTGTGTATACATATACATATCCCAGCAGGTATATATATTTATATATCTAATTGCATAAACTTGTAATTAATAGTTGAAGTCCATAAACATGCAATAGGAAAACCATACTAATCATCACAGTTCTATCATAGAATACATCTACCTTATTAAACTACTAAATCTGCCGAATACTTAAAATAATGATAGTATAATAATAAAAACCGACTTCTATCTCTAAACAAAATACCAGAGTGTTTTTCCCTTACTGTCTGAACAAGATAGTAATTGACTTTCCTATAAATCCCTTAACATTTCCTAATGTCGTAACAACTGCATTACACACTGGTGATATTTACTGAAGAATCATAAAGCTCAAAATCAAGTTTTGACATAACCAAATATATCCACATTCCTCTATTGATTGATACATACAGTGACAAACACCCATTGACAAAACATCGACACCAGATAACTAAAGGAGTTCGCCCAAAAGAAATACTTTAATCCACACTTATGTTGCAAGTATAAACACAAAATACAATAGGTAACAGATAACATTATGAATACCACCAATCCCAATTTCCACAATATAGCTCAAAGAAAACATTGATATCAACTTCGGTTAATGACAGTGATAGAGAAACCCGATTTCATCATATAACCCAGACTTTTCACATTGAATACATTATGTTGCTACAAAGTTCCTTACAATAGGAATAGTGCGAGAAGACCATTACAGAATTTTTTAACACAAAAACTCTTTCTGGTTCCATACTGTATTAAAATGTTGATTCTCAAACCTGACTAACTCCCTTATCACTGTCCAAAACAAGCAAACATCGACACCAAAAAAACACAAGGAAATAACCATATGACATCTGCATAACTATATTCCATAGTTTGGCACAGACTTATCTAAAACACTGCCAAATCCAAACTCAGAACAGAGAAAACCTCTTAATACATTATGCTCAAAAAATATCATATAAAAGACATGTGTTTAATACCACACTAAAACCAATACACTTACTAACCAGTTGTTTGTTTCCAAATTTCCCCACTAAACACAACATTTAGTAACTAGATAACTTTCTAATCTATCCAAGAAAGAAAAGACTGATTCATGACCGAACTAACAAAGTATTCAAACACAAAACCTCACATACATCAACTAGTAACCAGTGGTAATCAACATTCCCTTAATTTTCATTTGCAGAACATAAAATGGAAACAGAGAATAAGGTAAGAGATGCCCCTGCCTAGTATTCGTGTGGGGAAGATATCCAAAACCGAAATGCCAGAGCTAGCCCCTACCTGGTGAGCTTCAAAGATGAATCCCAACTTCAACCATGAAGATCCCTTATCACAGATTGCCAAAATGCCGTGCAAGAGAGCCCAAAATGTAGAGATAATAGTGTGAAACTCCCAACTTCCTAAATGACCATGAAAAGAAGGGTTTATCTTTGCTGTGAAAACCCCTTTCATTCCATGCCACTTATCATGAAGGGTACAACAGTAACATGGGTCCATAACCATCTGTTTACCCAAAATGCCGCAGCATAACATGGTAAAAAAAAATGGAATCATATACAACTGCAACTCCTTAACCAAAGCAATTGGCGGACTTCAAACACAACAATGAATTCCCATCGATAAGTTCATTCAATGTAAACTTATCTCTTGCAGTGAAAACAACCCACTTCGTGCCAAATGTCTAACATAGTACAATTCCACAACCCAAAAAATAGCTTAAACCCCACTAACACCTCAATGCAATGAAAGTGCATTAAAACCCTACTGTTAAGTCATGTTTTCGAGCCAGTTTAAGAAGACTTAGGGATAGATTAACACATTTATTTGTTAATAACATTAGTCATTTTACTAACTTAAACATCTAAGATAACAGCACAAGCCAATGTCAAATAACTAACACTTCATCACACTAACCTCCTACTAACATACAACATAGGATATACTAACTTAGATAATTCATATAATTTTAGTAAATGAATTACCACATACTTACTAAAACATTCACTCATATTTATATGTATTAAAATACATATATACAAATTTATTTATTTTGAATTCAGAATTAGATTAACATCAAATAACAATAAAACTCTAAATACTATCTATACACATCAAGATACAATTAACCATAATAATATAACCATTTCTAATCATGTCTAACATATTATTAAGGATTCCAAAACAATGAATCAATAATCAAACAACTGACTAACCATATAGTTTGTCCTTATTTCATAATCAACCAAAGTTGAAAATTCAGTCTAACCCAATTCTGTCATCAGAAAAAGACTCATTACGCAATAGAAATGGACATAATTCCCTGAGTGTCTGGCAGAATAAAAAAGATAACATATTTAATCTAAATAACAAAGTTCAAAAGAATGCAGTCAGAGTTTGAACTCATAGAAATCTAACATAACATAACATAACATAGAAAAGTGAAGCCTGGAACTGTCAGGGGCATGACAAAAGGTACATGAAGTTTTCCATAAGGGGAATAACTTATAACCATTTGGGTATCTATTAATGAGCTATTGCTTTTTGTTGAGATTTTCACTTCTATGGATGGTAATTTATGATATTTATTTGATGGAGAAAGAAATTGTATTATAATTTCTTTACTCACAAAATGAATCTTTGAGAGATATTTATGTTAATGTTTGAAAGTATAAGTATAATTGCCTTTTTTAGTCCTTGAATTTTTCAAGTCTTGGAATCCACAAAATTTCTAAAACGCTAAGTTACTCTTGATGTTAGAAAATATTTTCTAAACTATTCAATATTATAAAGAGATTGTAGACACATTTAATCAAATTGATAAGATGTGAGTTTTTTAATTGTCACCTTGGATTAGACTCTTGAATATAGTAATGCATATCTATAATAAAGGTAATCTAGTAATCGTAACCCTGCAATAACAATACAATCTCAACCATGTTCAAGATCGTTAATAGAAGTTAGTATCCCATACCAAAAGAGGAAAGGAAACAAGAGAGATGCATACACAAATCAAGATATTGAAATAAAATAACACAAAATCATATGCAAATCCATAATTCCTTCTTTCTTTGTTCTCCTTCTTCATGCAATGTTGGGCTCTCAGTAATAAGATCAAGATCATGCAAGCATAAGAACTTGAAGCACGTGGTCCCTTGAATAAGAGAATTAGCTCTTTATTTATAAGAATTTTGGGGGTTTCAATCAGGATTCCTTGATTGATGGGTTTATTGGTTGTGATTGAGGAATTGAACTCAGAGTGAGAGGGAGTTCAACTCAGTTGATTGGTTTATTTAAAAATATTGATTGATCTGTCAACAAAATAGATTAAGAGTTGACTAATTTGATTGAGCACTTAACTAATGAGGTGGACTAGAAGACTAAATAGATTGATTACCTAGGAGAGAGATTGGTGGATTCAAGTGTTGTGATTGAGAAGTTACCTCAAAGTGAGTATGAGTTATAATTTAGGAGGATAAATATGTTTTAAATAATTAAAATAAATTAATTACTTGCACATGTGAATATGTAGTAATAAGTAAATAATTATATATATTTATGAGAGGAATATTTAGTTTAATTAATTAAATATCATTTATTTAATTATTGGAGGGAAATTGATTTAATTATAAGATAAATACAATAATAATAAGAAATAAGGAATACCAATTAAATAATATGAATAATTAATTTCAATAACATATGAAATAATTAAATAATGCTTAATTATTTAATTAGTTTATAGATGAATAATTGATGAAATAATTTGATAATTAATCACAATCACTTAATTATGAAATTATAGAGAAATGCTGATTTTGAACTTAGATTACAGGTGTCAAATTGGTTAAATAATAAATATTATTTAACAATTTAAGATGAATGTTAGTAAACTTATTGTGTTGCAACAATTGGTCATTTTTAAGTGTCTACATTTTTCCCCTATTTGATATAATTCTTTTTAGGCATTTTTTCAAAGAAAGTTTGATAAAAATAATGCCTCGGTATGCCCATGTAGAGAAGTGTCAATAACTAGGTATTATGGCGCCCTCTCAAGAAAATGAGTGAAAGATGAAATAGAGGGATGATTTCATTGACATCATGGTCAGAATGACAATGCAACTCACAGTTCAAAAAATAGAGGTTGTACGCAAAAGTTACGAACTCTAGAAGGTGAAAAGCATCACGACCAATAGAAATACAAAGGGTGCACATCCATCAAAGGTGGGGTGGGGGAAGGGGGTATAAATAGGAATTAAAGGTCATTTTCAAAGTCACTGTGCACATTGAGATTTTTGAGAACTAGTAGTGGAAGGAGAAGTTTCTAAGCATTTGGACAGAGATGGTGGCTTACAACCTGGGGGTATGTGCATGATCATGGTTTGCCAAACTAGGCCCTTAAGTGGCAATGAAAATTCAGAAAATAAGGTTTAGGCAAGTTGACATTAAAAATTGAATAGGTTATACATATTATATCAAAAATATGTAAGAAGAGAATCTGTATAAAATTGAATTTCCTTTCTAAGATACTAGGCCTTTTTTGAAAAAAAATTATTCTATATGTTAAAAATTTCAACTTTGAATGTAGAACCAAAATTTCAGGAAAAAATAAGAAGTAGGTGTATGTCTCATCACCTTAAACACAATCAAATGATAAAAAAAAATTATAAAGATTCTAGATATAAGTAGTAGACTCATGTCTGGATGTGAATTTTTTTTTTTGTAATTTATTTCTAAGTAAATAATTAATTATGATTTTTCTTCTACAACTTTTCCAGAATACAAAAACTCATGTGTCTGCCCATGTTAGCTTAGTCTAAACTTTATCAATTGAAAACTTTTTTTATTTTTCTTGTGCTAGGAAAATCATAGAATGTGACACATATTTTAGATTTAAAAAATGTTATACAGTTTGAAAGTTATATCTATTTTTCAATAAGTTTATCAATCAAGACTAGAAAGATAACAAGTAGGTGTATGTCTGACCACATTAAACAAAATCAAATGATAATATTTTTTTATAAGATTCTAGATAAAAGTAGTAGACTGATGTCTAGATGTGATGTATTTTTTTCCAAGTAAATAATAAATTATGATTTTTCTACTACTAATTTTACTGAATATAAAAAATATCATGTCTGATCTCCATAACTTAGTCTAAACTTCATCAAATTGAAAGAATTGTTTATTATTATTGTATTAGGTGAAACATAGAATGTGATGTATATTTCAGATTTAAAAAATATTATATTGTTTGAAAGTTATGGTTGTTTTTCAAAGAGTCTATCAATCATGACTTCTTTTTCACATTGCCACTTCTTTGGCATACCATGATCCTGCACATACCTAGACATGGAGTTCACATCAGTGAGTGAGTCATGACATATCAACGTCCAACTGATGCCTTTCTGCGGGTGATTTTTGTACCTTTTGCATTTAATTTTCATCATTTTTTACACTTGTTACAAGTAGTGGTTGTTGTTGCACCAAAAGATCAACCTGTTAATGTCTAATACAAGCACTAGACTTATAGAAGACACATGAGGTGGTTGAGACATGTCATGAATTCCAAGGGGAGCGCTGACCATTTTTCCAACAATCTCCCCCTTAGCGCTACCCGAGAGGATTCAAACCTATCACCAAGATCTGATACCACTTGTTACAAGTAGTGGTTGTCATTGCACCAAAAGATTGACCTTTTAATGTCCAACAAGTGTCATTTCCTAAACTAGCTTAGACATATTTTTGGGATAACACCGCACACATAGGGAGTAATCACCGCAAATATAGGGTTCAAATGACGCACTTGAATGTGTTAGTTTTAGGGTTCAAGGTTTAATCAAGTCACACTTGTAGGTGTAGGATGAAGCACTCATTGTGCCCAATTGACACACATGAAACCATATCAAATCACACATAAAGTGTGAAATTAACACACTTGGAGTGCACAAATGATGCACTTGTAGTGAGATTGGATTCTTTTTTAATGTCAATTTCTATATTATGTAAATTTATTTTTAATGTATGGTACATATTATTTAAATAAATGTGTTTTACTTTATGCTATGTTTATGGAATAAATGATACATATATTATGGACTTAGAGACTGATATTAGCACGAAACCTATTTGATAGGTACTGACTTAGGAAATTAGACTTTGGTTTAGAAATTAGGGATGCTATCATGATTACTAAGGATAATCATCCTCATGTGCTAGCATATAGACATAGGTTATCTAATGATGAGAAAGAGCACCTAGGGTTATAGGATTATTACATGTGACATTGATGCCCAAGATTAGGATGAACATGGGGTTAGTGACTATATTATAGAAGAGGTGGTACTCAAAGTCTTCTTCCTTCCACTTTCCTATAAGAGAGTGCACGATCACATTAGAGGATGTATATTGGATACTTAAGATTCTTCAAAGTTGTAGCTATGTGTTTCCAAGTTGAGGTCTCTAGTTCAAGAAACCTATATTTCATTCAAGTCCATCATTCATCCACATCAAGAAGTATATCTTAAAAGATGATACATGCATAACACTTGTGCAAAGTTTACATTTCCCTATTGATTTATGTAGTCATTCAATGTAATTGTTGTGTTTGTTTAATTTAAATTGAATTATTTATGTGTGGATGCATTAAATCCTATTATTCTAATAGCATGTATGCATTTAGTATGTTATCTTATGTGAATGACTTGATTCTCACTGTCAATATTGATGTACATCCTAATTACATATGGTTGATATAATATCTCATGAATGGACTCATATAACCTTAGCTACTACACATTATGTTACTTAACAGGTCAAGTAAAACCAAGAGAAATATGATTGAGTAAATTTTCTCTAATTCATTTCACCTTAGTGTGTCACCTAGCTCTATACTTCTCATGTCCAACAAAATAATAATATGTAAAGTAGAATTTGCTAAAAATAGTTTTGCATTTTGTAATGTTTCATTACAATAGTTAGACTTCACCCCTTTCTTTAATGATTACTACTATTGTTTTCATGGCTAACAAAATAGCAATATCTAAACATATATTTAATCTCTATAGAACATTCTTGACAATTCTATTCATCAATCAAATTGTAATGCTAACTAAAACCCTTATCAAATTAAATTTCACCCTATCAATTTTTAAATGAATGGTGTTCATCAAGGGAAAGATAATTAATAGTATTAGAATAACTAAGAGGGGGGTGAATCAGTTATCCAGTGTTCCAAAACAAAATGTATAATCCAAAACAAATTCTTCAACTTCTGCTACTTGGTAAACATAAAATACTTTTACTGTCTGTGTTTTTACCGATTGTCAATCTAAAACTTATAGTAGTTACCGATCAAATCTAACATGTAATATGAAAAGTATGATAACAAAAAAATATCACAATCAACACATAACAAAATCGATTTAATGTGGAAACCTGTGAAGGGAAAAAGCACCTGGGACCAACAACCCAAATTGTTCACTCTTCTGAAGTGAGGTTGGTGAAGACTCAGCCCTGTTAAAGGTTACAAACACACTGTTAGGTGTGACCTTGTTAGAGGATTTTAGACTAGAAGTTATCATCCAACCAGCAGTCACTCTGGGGCTGACAGGATAACAAAGTTCATTCTATGAATGAAACATCAAAAGACTTTCATAGTCTACTCAGTTAAGATATTTGATTATGTACAATTGTTAAATATGTAACTGTAGATGATCTACCTTGAAACATCTTCAATTGCATTTTACAAATAAGTGTTCAGCTCATTTAAATCTTTCTTATCAATATTCCACTTTAAATTCAATATTATATCAACTTACTATTCATCAGTAATAACTCTCTGTAGCTCGGTAACTGTCCTATAGCTCAGTTCTTATTAACAAGTATGATCAAAATGCATGAAAATTTCTCCATGCGATAATTCTGCAGTATCTTCTTCTTCCAGTATATTTCATAATGAAACCAATGTCTCTTATATAGATGAGTAAATCGTTTACTTTTCCTCCTTCAGATTTTGTCGCTTAATCATATTAATAGATTTTTCTGCTCCATTAGATCCCTTTTGATTTATGTTAGCCGTCGATCTTCATAACAAACATTATCTATTACCTCAATTTCATACACTTTATAGCTCGTCACTTTATTGGCTAAACAGATCATTTAGTTCCTTTTCTGTTCTACTCGGTTAACAAAGAAATGCATTGGTCAAGACAAGCTCAGTTAACATTGCGCTTGGTATACACTACATTCCATTGGCGTATACTAAAATGCTTTATTACCGACAACGCTGCTTTGTGTCTTTCAGCTCTATTCTTCATCATAGATGAATGCAACATAATAAAGTCAATTTCATCAAGTCATAGACTCATCAATAAGTTACTAATTGTGTTCCTTATCCTCATCTATCATATACATCTTCCTCATGTAGATATTTTTGTTCTTCATCTCTTTCACCTTCATTCAGATGTGTTGGTATAGTAACTTACAAGATAAGTATTGTCAAGCTATTTGACATCAATGACAACATAATACTGATTTAATCATCTTGCATGTCTAATCATCAACTCCTCTAGTAATCTTGAATTACAGATTCTTCTTTCAGTATCTAAATTAGTTGTAGTTCATCAAATAGTATATACTATCTTAAAGTGTTAATTATCTACAAGAGCTATCTTATGTGGATAGATCATTCAAATCAAGTGACACTAAAAACATGTGTATGAGTTATAGGAAGACAAGGAAGGGATAGAATTAAGGGAATAAATTGATGGTTGAGATTTTAGATTTATTTATTTATTGAAAAATTCAAATTTATTTCATATTTAAGTGTCACTGGCTTGATGTCTAGGCCTACCTTTTCAAGTTCTTTATGACCTATTACAATGCAATTTTTTTTTACATTTCTAAATTTTTCTTGCAATTATTTAAAAATTTTACAATAATCATTCTTCCACACCATTTTGTCCACAATAAATTTACACCATATTTGAAGTTCTATATCACATAAAAGTTAAGTAAAATACCAAATGATTGTCTTATTTTCTTTTTATTTTAAATATTTGAGTAGTCCAAATTTCCTAGTATGGAGGATCAACTATATAATTTTTATGTCCTTATGAAACAAATGGAAAAAGGAACATTGCAGATGTTCCCTTTGAGCTAATTTGAGATTTGCACTACTAGAACTTGGCTTTCCAAGGAATATTTGTTAACACAAGAAAAGGATACGAAATGCTTCATATACTATCAGGTTAACAAAGTTACAACTTCCCTTGTGGTGACACAATAAAATTTCTCATAGAGTGACTATGTCTTTTTCCCTTTTTTTGTAAATAATATAATTATAATTACCAAGGTTTAATGTAAGTCACTATTTTTAAGAGGAAAATCACATGGTGGTTTGGTTGGAAATTTTGGCTTTCCAAATCCAAGAGTAGAGCAAAGAATTTATCAAATTGCAAAATTAGTTAAAAAGACTCAACAAGATGTGGGGTTTAAACCTCATAAATAGCTTGGTAGAGAAATCAAAATGGTGGATGTTATTGAATAGGAAAATTCTAATGATCAAACATGGTGAGTAGACCTGTGTTGGATTCACATATTCCTAGATTCAACCAAGGATTGTAAATGTTGATAAGTTTTGGGAAACAAGTTCATTAGTTGGGATTCTAAGGAAATTGGCATAAGTAGACTTCTTATAATTTCCCATCATTCTTGTGCCAAGTCATATCCTAGGTGCTTCACGTTAGTTTGATGATGATCCTTAAGTTGATGGTAGGAATCAATCAAATGTGTGGAAACCACATCTTGCAAGATGCAAAATCATTCACATTTAATTTCAACCCAAATTTTTCTTATAAATACTAGCTCCTAGATAGTCTTTTACATTTGTCATATCTTTTTTAGGTTTCATGTGTGCTCTATTCTCAATATATGGCTTATTAGCCTTTGAACACATAGGTTTTCATGCTTATTCATAAATAGGAAGATCTATTTATGGGCCTATATCTTCACAAAAATTGAAAATGGATTTCAAATGGGAAAATTGGGCAGGGTTAAAACTTATGGGCTTTTAGTGTCACATGTATTTGGTGTATGCATATCAAGGTTCTCCACAATGTTTAGATTTTGGAAGTGTTTTTTTTTGTTTTTGATAGATAAAAGCAGCAAGAGGGTGCTAGCCTGAGGAACATAAAGACTAGGAGTACATTAATAACACATTAATAACACTAGTATCGAAGTAGGTAATCAGTAGAAAAATAGTGTCTAGTCTGCCTCTATCAAAAACAAACTTAAAAGTCCTAATAAAAATAATTAACCAAAGTAGCTTAACCAAAAAGTATAGAACATATTAATAGTAAACTGTCACACAGGGCTAATCCAAAGTCTTAAAAACTTTAAAATAAAATAGAAAAGAATAATATAAAACCTAGAGCCTAAAGTCCTAAACCAAAATAGAATCACCATGGCACCAGCAGTAGTTAAGATCTCTCACCCAAACACTTCGACATCAAGGTAGCGGCCCATTCTTCTTGCAAAAATAGGAAGAGGTCTTTGTTATCTTCATCAGCTTCCAATTTACCACCTAAAATTTTCTCCTGCACATTACACAACATCACAACCAACGTGTGCATCACTTTAAGGGAAAATTTGTTTGAATTAGTGATTTGGGCTCTGATTTCCCTCATATCCTACTTGAGAACAAGAATCTCATTATCTAGCTCGTTGAACTTCTATTTGAGGGAACCTTTGAACCTGTCATTCTCATCCATCGCCATGGTAGCGTGCTTAGTGTAAGGGGACTTGACCCGCTGAGTGTGGGGAGACAGTGGGGATGGGATATTACTACATGGGATTTCATTCATGACCAGTGGGGTATTCAAAGGAGGAGCGCAGCCAAACTTGGGTGAGCTCAAGTGCTCAGTCGAGGAGCCCTTAATTGAACTAGAGAAGGCAAAGGTATCCATATCCTCTGAATGAGCCTTTTCCATAGAAGTTGTTTCCTTGAGTCTCCTTTTGCATTTCTCCTTGGCAATTATGTTGGATCACCAAATAGTACCACCCAAATCAGCTTCTGACTCCACCTGATTGCATGACTTTTTTGGTTTTTGTAGCTTCCTTGTAGTTTCAGGGGTGCTATCATCCACCATCTTATCCTTAGATTCCATGGACTTAGATACATGGGACTCCTCTAAATCCTCTACCCTTCTAAAGGGGTTGTTAACACATCTCTTGTAGCCTTTACCATCATGTGGGACAAAGTCAATCTCCTGGATGGACTAGGAGGGGGACTGAGAGGGATTATTGGCTTCCAAAGGAGAAACCTCTTGGGTGACATCTTTAATGATAAGGGGGGCTTGGGGAGGGGGGAAAATGGCTTTATGGAAGTTATACAAATAGAGCATGAGGCCTTGGTGAAGGATGGGAATTGGTTTTTCAGGATGCTTGTTTTCTTTTATGTCTAGGGTGTGACTTTCCAACGAGTGGAGGAGCTAGAACGGGATGGAAATAAGGTCCCCATTCCTAATGTGGTTAAGGAAAGGAAGATGATAATAATAAAACACAATAAATTTTCCCTCAAGAGTGAAGTATTTCATGATAATGTGACACACCTTAGGCCAGAACTCAGGGAGAAGTTCGTAGTTGAATCCCCTAGACTTTTTCACAAGATTTTCACCCATCCTGAAGAACTAATTGAGACTGGTAATGTCTAGCATCCGACAGGTTTTCTTGTACTTCCTTCCCTCCATCAAAAACCATGTCACTTTACTAATGACCTCCTCATTGATTTGAAAGTGTATGCCCCCAACCAACACCTTTCTGTTATTCCATGAGGAAATAAATTGCTTAGAAATGTGTTCATCATGGCCGCCCTTCATTCTTTCCATGAAACCCCAAATAACATTGTCTTTGCAATAGTGAATAATAGATGGTTAGAGGTGAAATCCTCTTCGATTTTGAAAGGCTCAATACGTAAAGTTTTTCTACCCATCTCGACCAGACTAGTTCCTACCGTAGATGCTTTCTAAAATTTACAGAGCCAAGCTTTGCAAGCTAGGGCATAAAATAGGGCTTTTTGAGTTAACTATTTTATGTGAATTTTGTTCATAAATGGTAGCAACTGGGTGATTTTTGGGTAGTCGAGCCCCGTACAGTGATATCTAGCTGATCCCCAGGCGTAATTATTAGAAGTTAAGCCTTTTTTTCTATTAGTGTCCTTGGAAATCAAAATTACCTATTGATGCAGACAACCATCCTTCCACACATAATCACGCAAAAGGAAATTATGAACCTTTATAAGATTTTGCGCATGCCTATTCATAACGTTTATAATCATCATATTAAGTCAGCACATAATCTTGGTGGAGACCTCCGTAATTTTATCAACAGCATGAATCATTTTAAACATTGTTTGTGTCATGTTTTTCCCACCTGATTAGCCATTGGATCTCCTTTGGTAGCTCACTAACCTCCTCCTATATGTCCAACCTAGTTTTCTTAACCCCAATGCTAGCCATAGAATTTACCACTGTGTTGCCTTCCCTATAGGTCTAGGAAATGGTCATATTTTGGAAGTTGTTGAGAAGCTCCTGAATTTCCACTATTATGGTGTTCACCCACCACA
>BSBK01014718.1:27500-94871 GCA_027943335.1 Chamaecyparis obtusa | reverse complement strand
TTATATATACGTACACACACACATCTATATATATATGTGTGTGTGTACGTATATATATGTGTGTGTTGTGTGTGTGTGTGTGTATGTACATATATATATATATATGTACATATACATATATATATATAATATATATATATATATATATATATATATATATATATATATATATATATATATATGTACATATAACATCTACATATATATACATACATACATATATGTACATATATATATATCTACATATATGTATGTATGTATATATATGTAGATATATATATGTACATATATGTCTATATATATATATAATATATAGATATATATGTACATATATATATATATATACAGACATATATATATATATATATATATATATATAGATATGTATGTACATATATATGTACTATATATATATATATGTATATATATATATATATGTACATATATATATTATATATATGTACATATTATATATATATATATGTACATATATATATATATATATATTGTACATATATATACATATATGTACATATACATACATATATGTACATATACATACATATATGTACATATACATACATACATATACATACATACATACATATATATATATATATATATATATATATATATATATATATATATATATATATATATATACATATATATATATATGTATATATGTATATACATACACACACACACACGTGTGTGTGTGTGTGTGTGTGTGTGTGATGCAGGAGCATCCTGGGTGTAAGAGCAATCTTGCATCACTCAAAAAAATATTTCTATTTTTATATTCAATAAGGGCTATTTTGTGCAAAGCTGCTATTTATGGGAAAGTTACTATTTTTGGTAATTTTGTATGTGCTCAAAATGATCTGATTTCTATCTTGGAGGTTCATTTTGGTCATATAAGTCTGCCAGTAAAGTTTCATTGCTATATCAAGTGTATATTGGAAGATATGAAGATTTTCGGTATTGGTAGCAGGGTACAGAAACTTTGAACTCAGTTTTGAAGCTTTAGATGCCCTGGATGAGGTCAAAAATTTGAGTGATGGGGTGCTTGCATAAGACAAGCCTATAGAGTGCTTCGTGGCATTTTTGAAATGGGGTTATAATAGCCAATCGGGTCAACTAGTGATGACTTATGGTCTTTGGAAGTTGGGCCCACCTGAAATGGCGGAAAATAATTTTCTTCAAAATTTCTGTTCGAGTTTCAAAGGTTATCTTGAGCCGACTATGATGTAATAAAATGTAAAATAAAATAATTCTAAGTTTGGTCAGCCTTATTGGCTAAAATTTGGAACCTTCCTACGCGGTGGAAAATTGCCTATATAAGGAAGGCTGTATTATTGTCTTAGGCAGTTCAGAATAGTTCTGGGTAGTAGATCTGGGTAATAGTTCGAGGCTTTGTCCTACAGAATATTGTAAGGGAATGCCCATGTGGCTTTGCATATTGTAATTCTGAAAGTTTGTAATTCCACATTTGTGGAGATAATAAGAAGCTAATTTTCTGTTCTTGCATATTATTGTTGTTGTTTCTCTTTTTCTGTTATGTGTTTGTGGTATTAAGGGGAGCACCCCTTCATCAAGTGGTATCAGAGTAGGAGTTCCTGAGTGTGTAAAAAAATTGCCGACTATGAGGTAGTTTGCACCAGGACCGTGGTTAAGGTTTCAGTGCGCATCGTAAAAATGCCTCCACAAAGGGAACGTGGCGGAAGAGCTGGGTGTTGTAACAGCTGAGGTTAGAGAGCTGTAGAGACAAGTGCGAGCATTAAAAGAAGAGATTCATAGAGGAATGAATCTTAATGTCAGAGATGAAAGCGAGGATGAAGCTGAAGAAGAATATCAAGAAGGAGAAGTCAAAATTGTGAACCAGGAGGAAGAAAGATTTTTTCGGGCCATTTCTAAGATTGAGAAAAGACCTAAGATTGAGGTTCATACATTTTCTGGAAATCTTAACCTAGAAGAATTGATCGACTGGATCAATGAATGTGAGGAATGTTGAAAATAATTTAGGAATAACCGAGTTACTGAGAGGGGAGGGGTGAATCAGTAACTCCAAATTTTCTTTGAATTTAACATGTGATTTACTTTTAACCTTTGCATACAGAAAGCATGAAACTTAAATGCATTCACAATAATGACACGTTAGATTTGGTTACCCAGAAACCTTCCAAAAAGAAAGTAAAACTGGGGTGGGGATGAAACCCACAAAGCTTTAATACTGCAGAATAAAGTTGGCCGGTTAAGGCTTACAATTTGATCACTTCTGATGATCTGCCCCTGTTAGGAGCAATAAGGATTGCTAAATCCACCCTATTAAAGGATTTACAAAACATACAATGAAGTATGCACTCGGTAAAGAGATTTTACAAAAGACTGTTAAGTCTACCCGGTTAAAGGATTTAGTACTGATTCACCTGTTAGGATGAAACAGTAGATCTCTAGCTTTGCAACTGGATTGTTGATTGAGATTCGCTGATGTACTGATCACCTTCTGTGATGAATTTGTCTTTTCTATTCCTTATACTTCTGAAGCCCTTTGTAATTCGCTTATCTCTGCCTTTCTTTCTTTTTCACATATGGTTCTTACTTGCTTTTTTTGACATTTTTACAACATTGTTTATATACATGTCTTAAACAATTAATTACATTTACAATTACAAAGTCGGCTTGACAAATAAACATAAGTGCTACTAAGTCCGCCAAGTATGGTTACATGGTTCCTGCAAACTAACTCGGTGACTTTTTGATACTTGGCGTCCACTGCATTACTCGGCATCGTCATGCACTCGGTAGAAGTGAAGGCACAGTTCATACTGATCACTCGGTAGGTTTTGAACTCGGTAAATACTGGTGACTCGGTAGACATGATGTACTCGGTTTACACTGTTCTGTTCGGTTTGTACTAACTTGCTCGGTTTGCACTGTCTGCTCGGCTTTGCACTGTCTACTCGGTTTGCACCCAGAATGCAAATAAGTGTTGTCACTAGTGGCAATTCTGTTTAATGCCAACAATCTCCCCTTTGGCATTAGTGACAAAAACACTTATTGGCCAAAACTTATATACATGAATCATGCTGAGTTTTATTTGATTTTTCAAAATTTGTCTTTGTTATAGAGCTTTATACATTGTCTCCCCCTTTCAATGTGCTAACTGTTTCTATACTAATCTTCTTCTATACATATATCTCCCTCTATACATATTTCCCCCTTTTTGACGATAATGCCAAAGGTGTATATACAAGTTATTTACAGAGAGAATCCAAAATTTGATAGAAAATCAGAATGTACCTTCATTATTAGTGCCAGGGTTCTGTCCCAACTTTCTTGCAGAATCTTACATGTTTGGATTGCAATTTGGACTTCTGCAGAGAGTTCAATCATGTGATCTACTATAGAGAACTGATTGTCATGAATCAATGTGCTTATACATTGTATTCATGATGGGAAGGATCATGTGTTGGATGTCTAGCAGTTGTGGACCGGATCCTTGTGTCTTCTTTCAGTAGATCAGACTGCATGTTTGATAGGTGTGAGATTTTCATGTGATGAGTAGAGCTTGAACTTGGTTCAAGTTGCAGCTTCTGTATGCTAATCTTCATATCCTCATCCATTTTATTCATTTTATCCTTAACATCCTTTGTGAATTCGGCAATATTGCACAATCTGGCCAAAAGAGAGGTAGCATTCGAATAGATAGATTCAGTGTTTGACAAAACTGAAGACAATTCTACTTGGTTAATAGCTATGTGCTGAGCAATGTGCTCAAGCACTTTATTGTTGAATCTCTTCTCGGCTCTTTCACTAACTTTTCTATCCCAGATGAATCCTCATTGTATTTATTAACTGCTTCTGCTAATTGTAGCAAAATATGTTGGGAGGAGTCTACTTTAATACCTAATGCATCAGACAAAATGTCCTTAGCATCCTTGATGATTTGATATTCCTTGTCTCTCTCCTCTTTAAGCTTCTTTTGTTTTGCTTTCCTTTGGAGGATCTCACCTATATTTTGCATTTGGTCCGCTGATAGATTTGCAAAATCTAATGTAGGAATCTCTATCTCTTCATCTAAGTCTATATCCTCTACTACATTCTTACCCAAAAATTTTATACTCGGTAGAGCCTTAGGCTTATCTGTACTTAATGCCTTGGTAGTAGTGACAGTAGATAAAGTAGGGGCTAGCTATAGAGACTGGTATACTTTCTACTGGAGAACTTAAAATATTTACACTTGAAGATTCAAAAACTGGGAAACTTACTGCTGGAAAACTTGATGATGCAGGAGACTGCAACTCGGTAGAAGAAATGATAGTTGCTTCTATTGTTGCTATAGATGATTGGACAAATGTTGAAGTTGTCACAACCATGCTTGAAGGTGTCTCCGGGCTGGATGTAGAAACTTTTACTGGAGAGGTAGGAAGGGATGCAATGACCTCTGCTGCTATCCTCACTGTATCATCTATCTCAGTGTCTTCTTCTTGTTCATCACTGTCATCTTCAATATCTTTTATTATGACTATTTCAATACTCGGTTGGTGAAGGTGGTATATGTTCTTCCATGTAGCATTTGTAGCCTTCACAACCGATTCAATATTGTTAAACAAGTATTGAACTTTAATGTCATCTTACTTTCATTTTCTTTTAATGCCTTCTTTACTTCATCATTTTTCAAGCTCGGCATTAACTTTCTTAGGGTTTGATCAAATATATCTATCACAGTTTGCTTTGCATTGCTCCATCTCATTTTTATTGGATTTAGTAGAACTGCTGCAACCTGTGGGGCTATTTCTTCAGGAGAGTATTTCCACTGTCCCATCTTTTCAATAACAGCATCTTCTATTTCCTTATGTTCTGTTTCTGATCTGGTTTCATATCTAAAAGATTTATGTTACTTACTCCAGATCCTGATCCATCTCTAAAGAGTTTGATCTTTTCTTGAAAGTTTAGAGGAGGCCTTTTGAATGCTATGTCTTTATCTGCCTTGTCTGCCTTGCCTTTTGCATTTCTCCTTGTAAATACAGTAGTGGGAGGCTTAGGTGCCTTAGTGATGAATACCTTTCCTTTCTTCTTTGCAGGTTCTGGTTCCTCTATTTTCTCATCCTTTTCCTCTTCTTCTTCATCTTTTTCTTCTTTGTCCTCGGTTATCATTTGCATTTTGGCTATCCTCTTCTTTCTTTTGTTTACCGCCTGTTGAAGCTTTATGCTTAGTTCAATTCTTACCTTAGCTTCATCATATGTTCCAAAATATGGAGCTTTGGGATTGACAGGCTGATTAAGAAGAGCTTCAATGATATTCTTGGTTTCATCAATATTTACCTCATAAGGAAGAGGTTTTACATATACAGTCCTCGGTTTAGCTGCTTGAATATATACATTATCACAATCCACCATAAAACAAATGTCATCTTTGTAATCTTCCACCAACTTCTATGGAATCTAGAATCTGTCATTCATTTTCTCCTTGAAAGACTCAAAATAATTATCCATGATGCTTTCAAAATTTTCACCCATTTCTGAGATGTATTCATTTATTTCATAAAGGGCTGGCACATCTTTTCTCCATACAACTTTTCCTTTAGAAGGGAAGAATTTCTGAACATAGAAGAATAAACAGACCAATAAGGATCCAAACTTACATGGATTGTTTTTGGAAGTTTGAATGCTTTCCATGTTTTTGTTAAACTGCTTTAACAATAAGTCTACTAGGTCAAATGTTAAGTTATTCTTGACCACTTTGTATGCTAGGTCGATAGCTTCACAGGAGACACTATTCTGTCGACTAGAACTGTAAATCTTATGGGCAATGATGTGTGTACCAAACTTCAGTTTAGCATCGGTAATGCTGCTAACTTTCATGCCTCTACCGTCCCACTCGGCTAGGGTTTTCTTCTCTAGTTTCATCCGACCTAGGGTTTTGGTAGTTTTTGCTTTGTTCAACATGGGAAGACCAGTGATTTGATGAATCATCTTCTTTGTGATCTCTATGGGTTGCTCAAGCCAAATCTTACCATCATGTACATGGCTGAGAATGTATCTAACCCATTTATCTCGAAAGTTTTGAGGTAGATGTGCAGTGTGAACTAAACCTTTATCTTCGAGATGTTTGTGCTCAGGTTTCAGAATACCATCCACACACAGTTCTTCACGCACAGTATCTAATTCTAGGTTCCCCATTTCATGAATTGAACAGTTGAAATGATTGCGGATATCGTTAATAAGTAGTACCTTAGGAGGAATCTGAGACTGAGCTCCGTTCGGATCTAGGGCTGCTGCAATTGCGGGCACGATTTTGAAATCTGGTGCTTTCCATTCCCCTTGGACTAACATATCAAATCCTTTCTTCGCTAAAGTGCTGGATGATGCCATGGTAGCTCACAGAAAATTCCTTTCGCTAAAGTGTTGAATCACTGGGTTGCTCTTGAAATTTTTTGCTCTCAAAGTGCTAAAGGTTCACGGTGAAGAATGAGTTCGATACTTGCTTTTTGTTTATAACTTTGTCATTAATGCTCAGTACAAATTAGGGTATGAATTCTGACAGACTGTCACCCCACTAAGAATTAATTGCTTGGTAAAGACTTCGCAACTCGGTGAACTTGAGAATTCATATTGCTCCGACCTTGCTCAGTAAAGACGGGTACGACCTTTCTCGGTGAAGACTGATACCGACCTCCCTGTGATCTTACTGCATCTTATATGCTGATTTAGATCTTTCTTTTAATTCAGTTCTGGAACTATTTGAGATTGGTCTATGAGAATACAGTTCCAGTGCTTTCTTGGAAATTTAGTTTGAGTCGTTAGAGCCATCCATTCCATTACTTGGACTGGATTGCTCGATAGATTTAGGAATCCATTTTTGTCTCACCTGTTTCCTGAGCTTAGTTGCTTCATTCTTCTTTCCATCTTCAATTTCACTAGCATTCATGTAGTTTCTGGCTATGTGACCTAGTTTAGTGCATTTGAAGCATCTTACGGTAGTATCTCTTTTCCTTAGATGATGTTTTATGCAATTCATGCCAATGTGTCCATATTCTCCACAGTAATGACATCTACACCAGGTGTTGTAGTCCCATCCAAACATTGCTTTCATAATTTGTTCTGCTGGATTAAATGTTTTGGATCTGCACTCGGATGCCTTGTGACCTTGTTTGTTGCACTTGTGACAATTACCTCTGAATCTTGGTTTTTCCCTACATTCATTTTCTTTGTGACCAGGTTGATTGCAGCTGTAACATTTTCCATTGAATTCTACTTTTTCATTGTTCCAACATTTATTTGAAGTATGTCATATTTTACCACAATGATTACAAGTAGTTTTTTGATTTCTTTGAGTACCTTACTTAGAAGATTCACCTCTCCTTTGTATCCAAGTCCTGCTTTTCTTTTTGCCTATGAAGATTTCACTCATACAGCTGATTCAAGTCTTCTTGACTTTTCAGCATTCCCTTCATTGATTTATTTTTCAGCATTTAGGTCATCCACCAATCTTAGATTGATTTCCTTTTCAGATCTTAGTTCTTCTCTTGTGCTTTCTATTTCTGATCTTAGATTCAGAATTTCCTCATTTGTATGAGAGATCTGATCAATTAGGTTTTCTAGCTGAAGGGATTTATTTTGGACTTCAATGTTCCTTCCATCTAATTCATCTTTCAATTTGTTTCTTTGTTCCAAGATCTCACAGAATCTTGTAGAGTGTAGCTCTTGTTCTCTTTTTAATTTTCTCACTTCTTCCTGTAGAGACCCATTCTTTTCTAGGAGTTCTTTGACAGCGTTATTTGCTTCATCTGAGTTATTTAAGGGAAAAAGATCTTCAATCTTTTCTTCAATGTAATTCTGATCATTCATCTGATTTGCAAGTTCCTTCCTTCTTCTTAGGGATTGGGAAAGATGTTCTTTTGCTTCCTTGAGTTTAGCTATGGCCATTTCCAGATCTAGCTTTTCATTTTCAATCACCTTGTTCAGTTTGAATACCTCTATTGTCCTGGATCTTTTCTCAAGCTAGTTAAGCTTTATCTTGAGAACCAATGCTGCTCTGATACCAATTGTTGGAAATATTCAGGAATTAACCGAGTTACTGAGAGGGGAGGGGTGAATCAGTAACTCCAAATTTTCTTTGAATTTAACATGTGATTTACTTTTAACCTTTGCATACAGAAACCATGAAACTTAAATGCATTCACAATAATAACACATAGAATTGGTTACCCAGAAACCTTCCAAAAAGAAAGTAAAACTGGGGTGGGGATGAAACCCACAAAGCTTTAATACTGCAGAATAAAGTTGGCCGGTTAAGGCTTACAATTTGATCACTTCTAATGATCTGCCCTGTTAGGATCAATAAGGATTGCTAAATCCACCCTGTTAAAGGATTTACAAAACATACAATGAAGTATGCACTCGGTAAAGAGATTTTACAAAAGACTGTTAAGTCTACCCGGTTAAAGGATTTAGTACTGATTCACCTGTTAGGATGAAACAATTGATCTCTGGCTTTGCAACTGGATTGCTGATTGAGATTCGCTGATGTACTGATCACCTTCTGTGATGAATTTGTCTTTGTTGTTCCTTATACTCTGAAGCCCTTTGTAATTCGCTTATCTCTGCCTTTCTTTCTTTTTCACATATGCTTCTTACTTGCTTTTTTTGACATTTTTACAACATTGTTTATATACATGTCTTAAACAATTAATTACAATTACAATTACAAAGTCAGCTTGACAAATAAACATAAGTGCTACTAAGTCGGCCCAAGTATGGTTACATGGTTCCTGCAAACTAAACTCAGTGACTTTCTGATACTCGGCGTCCACTGCATTACTCGGCATCGTCATGCACTCGGTAGAAGTGAAGGCACAGTTCATACTGATCACTCGGTAGGTTTTGAACTCGGTAAATACTGGTGACTCAGTAGACATGATGTTACTCAGTTTACACTATTCTGTTCAGTTTGTACTAACTTGCTCAGTTTGCACTGTCTGCTCGGTTTGCACCCAGAATGCAAATAAGTGTTGTCACTAGTGGCAATTCTGTTTAATGCCAACAAGGAATATTTTGAGTATGAAGATGTTGAGGATCCTGATAGGGGTCAAATTTGTGAAGGCCGGACTGAAAGGTCCATGCGAAGATCTGGTGGCAAGAAATTCAGTTGGAGTGAAATAGAAGGGAAAGGAGAAAATCACGAGATGGGATCGGATGGTGGATAAATTGAAGCTACAGTTCATTCTTGTTGATTATGAGTTTGACCTACTGAAGAAAATGCAGAGTTTGAAGCAAGCAGGAAGATCTGTTCAGGAGTATATAGAGGGAGTTCTATCGACTCCTCATCAGAATAGGCCATGCAGAAGCTGATAAGGAGAAAGTTGCCCGATACCTTAATGGGATAAGGCTAAGCATTCAGGAGGAGTTGAATTTGGTTCGAATGAACAATATTGAGGAGGCATACCAGTTTGCCCTAAAAGTAGAGGAAAAGCTGAACAAGAAGTTTGAGAGCAGACAAAATGGAAGAGGTCGTGGTGGAAGATCTGGTGGACGGTCATATGGTGGCCGAAATGAAGATACGAAAAAGAAGGATGAGGCCAGTAGTAGCCAGAATCAGAGAGGAAACAATTCTAATCATTTTCAAGATCAGAATAATAGAGATCAGAGGGGAAGAGGAAGAGGACAAGGTTCAGGAAGAGGAGGCTTCCGTGGAACATGTTTTCACTGTGGAGAAGAAGGTCATAGGGCATTTGAATGTCCTCAGCACAAGAGTAGAATAGATAGGAGAAATGAAGGCTAGGCCAAAGTTGCACATGTAGATGAAGATGCCAGATCATGAAATTCTAAAGATGCTAAAAGAGGAGAAACGTTTGATTAACAGAAGAGTCCCTGTTGAGTGGTGAGAATGAAGCTAAGCAAAGGAGGATCCTGTTTTGCACCAGGTGCAAGTGTGAAGGTAAATATTGTGATGTGATCATTGATAGTGGAAGCACTGACAATTTGGTGTCAGAAGAGATGGTGACAAAGTTGAAGCTCAAGAGACAGGAAACACCCACATCCATATCGGATTGCTTGGGTACAGGATGACCACAAGGTCATGGTTAATGAACAATGCCTGGTGAAGTTCAAGATTGGCGAATACCAAGATGAGGTATTGTGTGATATCATATCTATGGATGCATGTCATATGTTGTTGGGTAGACCATGGCAGTTTGACAGATGTGTTGTACATGATGGTCGTGCGAATAACTATTCCCTGACAAAGGATGCAGTGCGACATAAGCTAAAACCATTGAAGGAGACTGAAGAAAAGGTATGTGGTAATGCAACGATAACTTTTGTTGATGGAAGAAATTTCCTAGATGGTATGAGGCATGAGCATGTATGTTTTGCTTTAATTCCAAAAGCTGGTAAAGAAGAAGTAGAAGATGTTCCTGTAGAAGTTGCAGATTTATTGAATGAGTTTCAGGATATTGTATCTGATAACGTGCCTAATGGATTACCACCAGTCAGGAAGATCAGTCATCAAATGGACTTGATCCCAGGAATGAGTTTGCTGAATAAGGTAGCACACAGAATGACACCTACAAAAAGTGAGGAGTTGAATAGACAAGTACATGAACTGTTACAGAAGGATTGATCCGTGAGAGTCTAAGTCCCTGTGCTGTACCAGCGGTATTAGCACCAAAGAAGAATGGAGAATGGAGGATGTGTAATAGATTATAGGGTAATAAAAAAGATCACAATCAAGTACAGGTTTCCATTGCCATGAATGGATGATATTATGGACTGTTTGAGTGGAGCTATGTATTTCTCAAGATAGATCTAAAGAGTGGATATCATCAGATTTGGATTAGAGAAGGAGATGAATGGAAGGACTGCCTTCAAGATAAAGGAAGGACTATATGAGTGGTTAGTCATGCCTTTTGGGCTAACCAATGCACCGAGCACTTTCATGCGGCTCATGAACGAGGTTCTGAAAGAATTTTTTGGGTAAGTTTGTCATTGTTTACCTAGATGATATTTTAATCTTTAGTAAGACATTGGATGAGCATATGATGCATATTCGTATGGTATTTGAGAAGTTGAGAGAGGAGAAATTGTTGATTAATTTGAAGAAGTGCAGTTTTGTGAAGAAAGAGTTGGTGTATTTAGGGTTTGTAGTTTCAGGAGAAGGTCTAAAAATAGACCCATAGAAGGTACATGCTATCCTTGAATGGCCTACTCCAAGGAGTGCTACTGAGATAAGATCTTTTCATGGTCTAGCTAGCTTTTTACAGAAAGTTTATCAGAAATTTTAGTAGTATTTGTGGACCTTGACTGAAACAATGAGAAGGGATAGAAAAGAGTTTAAGTGGACTAATGGGGCAGAAAAGAGTTTTCAATTGTTGAAACAAAAAGTTACAGAACAACCTGTTTTAGCACTTCCAGATTTTAATAAGGTGTTTCAAGTAGATTGTGATCGTAGTGGTACTGCAATAGGAGCTGTTATGAGCCAAGAAGGCAAACCTGTTGCTTATTTCAGTGAGAAGTTAAATGATGCTAAGAGAAAATATTATATTTATGATCAGGAATTTTATGCTATAGTTCAGGCATTAAAGAAGTGGAGCCATTATCTACTTCCTAAAGAGTTTGTTTTGTATACTGATCATCAAGCTTTGCAATATTTGAATAGTTAAGGAAAATTGAATGAAAGGCATTTGAAATGGGTTGAGTTTTTGCAGAGTTATACATTTATTTGGAAACACAGGAGTGGAAAGTCTAATAGGGTTGTAGATGCTCTTAGCAGAAGGCAACTATTGCTGATAGAGATGTAGATTGAAGTGGTTGGGTTCAAGGAACTCAATAATTTGTATCCACAGGATCCTGATTTTGGTGAATTTTGGAAAGCTTGTACATAACCTGTTACTCTAGACAGGATGAAATGGTTGGATTTCATCATCCAGGATGATATGCTATTCAGAGGGAGTCATTTGTGCATTCCACGAAGGTCTATGAGGGAGAATCTCATCAAGGAGAAGCATAGCAGAGGATTGGCTGGACATTTTGGTCATGATAAAACCATTGGTTTGGTTAGTGAGAATTATTATTGGCCACAGTTGCAGCAAAATGTGAAGAAGTTTGTATAGAGTTGTAGAGTATGTCAAATGGCAAAAGGAGGTGAAGCAGAATATAGGGTTGTACTAGCCATTGCCTATACCAGAGAAGCCTTGAGAGGATATCAGTATGGACTTTGTTCTTGGTTTACCGAGGACTCAGCGGGGACATGATTCAATTTTTGTGGTGGTTGACAAATTTCAAAGATGGCATATTTCATTCCCTGCAAGAAGACTAATGATGCTATTCATGTAGTAGAATTGTTTTTTAGAGAAGTGGTGAGACTACATGGTTTTCCAAAGACCATAGTTTCAGATCGAGACACTAAGTTTGTTGGATATTTCTGGCGAACATTGTGGAAGAAGTTGAAGATAGATTTGAAGTTCAGTTCATCACATCATCCACAGACTGATGGATAGACAGAGGTGGTGAATAGGAGTTTGGGAAATCTACTAAGATGTTTGGTTGGGGATAAGCCAACAGGATGGGATTTGATTTTACCACAGGCAGAATTTGCATACAATAATTCTGTCAACAAGAGCACTGGTAAATCACCATTCCAGATTATATATGGAAGTAGTCCAAGAAATGCATCTGAGTTGAGAAAGATAGATAAAGGAGAAATAAGTAGTGCTGAGGCTGAGGGATTTTGCAGAACATTTGAAGAACATCCATGGGGAGGTGAGGAAGCATATTACCAAGATGAATGCATAGTAAAGGCTAAGACAGATGAGAAAAGGAGATATAAGGAATTTCAGGTTGGTGATGAAGTCATGGTTCATTTGCGAAAGGAGTGGTTTTCGGTTGGTACATATAACAAGCTAAAAATGAAGAAGTTTGGACCATGTAAGATATTGAAGAAGCATGATTCAAGAAATGCATATGAGGTAGAATTGCCTAGTGAGCTGAATATTTCACCAGTGTTTAACATTTCAAATTTGATAGAGTATCATGAAAGAGGTGTTGAAGATGAGGGTTGCAGCAGTACAGTGGAGTATTCCAGCAACCAGTTCAGATATCAAAGAGATTGAAGACATACTAGATAGTCATGTTGGTAGAAGCACAAGGAATAGGACATATGAAGAGTATTTGGTCAAATGGAAAGGACGACCTGTAGAAGATTCATCATGGCTAACAAAGGAGGAGGTTAACCATCTTGGTTTTCCTCTGCACACTTGAGTCATGACAGGGTCACTTCTCAAATTACCCTGGGTGTCTGATGCAGGAGCATCCTAGGTGTAAGAACAATCTTGCATCACCCAAAAAAATATTTTTGTTTTTATATTCAATAAGGGCTATTTTGTGCAGAGCTGCTATTTATGGAAAGTTACTATTTTTGGTAATTTTTGTATGTGCTGAGAATGATCTGATTTCTTTCTTGGAGGTTCATTTTGGTCATATAAGTCTGCGAGTAAAGTTTCATTGCAGATCAAGTGTATATTGGAAGATATTGAAGATTTTCGGTATTGGCAGCAAGGTACAAAAACTTTGAACTCAATTTTGAAGGCTTTAGAGGCCCCCGATGAGGTCAAAAATTTGGGTGATGGGTGCTTGCGCTGGTTAAGCCTGTAGAGCGCTTCGTGGTGTTTCCAAAATGGGGTTATAATAGCCGATCGGGTCAACTGGTGATGACTTATGGTCTTCAGAAGTTGGGCCACCTGAAATGGCGAAAAATAATTTTTTTCAAAATTTCTGTTCGGGTTTCAAAGGTTATCTTGAGCCGACTCTGATGTAATAAAATGTAAAATAAAATAATTCTAAGTTTGGTCGGCCTTATTGGCTAAAATTCTGAAACCTTCCCAGGCGGTGGAAAATTACCTATATAATGAAGGCTGTATTATTGTCTTAGGCAGTTCAGAATAGTTTTGGGTAGTAGATCTGGGTAATAGTTTGAGGCTTTGTCCTACAAAATATTGTAAGGGAATGCCCATGTGGCTTTGCATATTGTAATTCTGAAAGTTTGTAATTTCACATTTATGGAGATAATAAGAAGCCAATTTTTTGTTCTTGCATATTATTGTTGTTGTTTCTCTTTTTCTGTTATGTGTTTGTGGTATTAAGGGGAGCACCCTTCATCAATATATGTATATATATATATATGTATATACATATATATATATATATATATATATATACATGTATATATATACATGTAATATATATATATATATATAAGATATATATATATACATATATATATATATACATACATATATATTATATATACATATATATATATATGTATACATATATATATATATGTATACATATATATATATATGTATACATATATATATATATGTATACATATATATATATATGTATACATATATATATATATGTATACATATATATATATATGTATACATATATATATATATGTATACATATATATATATATATACATATATATATATATATATGTATATACATGTATGTGTATATATCTATATATATGTATATACATATATATATATATATATATATATATATATCTATATACATATATATATATATCTATATACATATATATATATATATATATATATATATATATTTATATATATATATATATATATATATATATGTATATGTATATGTATATGTATATGTATATGTATATGTGTGTGTGTGTGTGTGTGTGAATATATATGCATATGTGAATATATATATATATATATATATATATATACACACACACTATTCTATGGGCATGCGAAAACAGGGATGTCTTGCTCCTACCTGCGACAAGGGGTTCGGATGGCCGGTTTAAGATGGCACAAGGAGATCTCACCTCAAGCCCATTCAAATATTAGGGTCTATGATGTAGGAGCATCCTTGTGTAAGACCAATCCTCCATTATACCAATCAGTTTCTGGATTCGATTGTGTAGAATTTTTTTACCATCAACATTTCGGATCATACTATATGATCCATCATTAGGATGCCAGAGAGAAAGAAACCTAATGATGGATCATGTAGTATGATCTGAAGCGTTGATGGTAAAAAAAATATACATAATTGAATCCAAAAAATGATCGGTATTATTCATGGATTGTGGAAGTTTAACATATTTAATCTTGCATCACCCAAAAATATTTTTATTTTTCTAGTCAATAAGGGCTATCTGTCAGGCCTCACTCTAGACCCATCATAGCTTTTACATTATCGCTATGGTAGACCTAGTAATTGGCTGGATGTTTTGACTAGTTAGTCAATTTTACTCCTTAGGGTCAGAGATTAGATTACAGTAGATGAGAATACACTACATTTTATGATGCTTTCTTTACTCACAATGTTGACTGTATGATACACTATGACTGACATAATGATGATTGATCTAGATGAAATACTGAGTTGAGCAATTAGGGAATTTATGTCGATAGGAGTTGTTAGGAAAATGAAATCAAGAAATGGATTAGGTTGAGGTGTGTATTTCATTTTGGGTTAAATACTAGGCGATGAATTATTGATGACTATTTTATGATATAAATGTGAATTCTAAATTATGGTATTTTGATTTATGAATGTTGGATGAAGTGATGGATTTTATACTCTTATGTAAGTAACTAGGAAATGGAGATTTGATTCGAATATGATACGATGAGATTTCTATTATGAATGAAAATGTTAATTACTTAGGGGAAGTTTAGGAGTGTCATGATGACATTTAATTTCAACTGAATTGGATATGCAATACGCTACATACTTAATTTAGTGTAGAATTGAATACTTCACGATGTGTTGTACAGATGAATGAATATGACATGCTGATAATGTTTAATTGCAATTGAATTATAAATGTATGCGATGTTTATGTTTGAATTTAATTGAATTAAGTATTTAAGATGAGTTGTATGTTGTGGATAATCAATTGTCATGTAATTTATGAATTGTCAGATGAATTACTTGATTACTAATGCTATGTATTTACATGTTCATTTTTAATTTCCTTGGACTACTGATATTGGAATTGAGCGTCCAGGGAGATAGGCCATGGAAATTTGGGGAATCATCACAGAGACTATTGCGAATATCTGTTGAGCCAAGGTTGCTTCTAGTGAGAAGCCAATAACCTTGTTGTGATGTATTTATTTTGTAAAGTGTGATGCATGAATGTTTCTGATTTATATGTATTTGTGAATGTTATTTTTGATGAGAGAGCCCAAGTGGATATATACATGGCATGTGAAGTGTCTTTTTGTATTGTGTCGCTTGACACATGTGTGTACATGAGGCCATGACATGTCCACTTGGGGATTGGTTGAACACTAACCTAGGAAGGTACCTTTAGGATACCCATGAAGACCACTTGATTAGAGAGCTTAGAGTGTTGTCTAATCCTTGAAATTCGAATTTGAACTTTGCTTGCACTTTTGGAAGGTTAAAAAGGCACCTAGGGGAGAGTTTTGACCATTTTTAGTTACCCCACTTGTTATACCATAGGGTAAGGGTCATTTTTCACCAAAAGATAACCCTTGGTTGACCAAATGACCCATCCAAAAGTTGGTTTCCCAAGATGGACGAGAATCAACTTTTGGGACCAAGCTTTGGATAGATGACCACCCACTTAGAAGGAAGTCCTCTTTCCACCTTTTTAGCTTACCATTGTAAGAGACCAAAATTGGAAACCTTGTAAGGGCCTTTGGGAAGACCACCCAATAGGAATGCAAGCCTTATCCATAGGAGAGTGTGTCGAGGCCTTTTTAGAGGGCCCTCTTCCTTTGGAAAAGGTTGACACCCACTCTCTAGATTTAGAGATTTTTGCCAAATTGGAGGACCTTGGATATTGGGAAAAGCTCATCTTCAACTATCTTCCTTTAGCATTGGATCAAGGTTGGTGGTTCACTTCTCTTAGTTGTTGAAGTTTTTCTTTCCTTTTCATGTTGAGAGAAAATGCTCTCTTGAATAATAGTTGTTGTTGTTGGAAACAATTGTCTAAAGGAAATTGCTACTCAATTGTGTATTGTCTTTGATGTCACACAATGTCATAGTCCGCAGTAATCAGATCCTACCGAGCTCAGTCGGTCTGCCAGACAGGAATATTAGTGCTTACCGAGTCCACTTGGTTATCAAAGAAAATCAGTGTCTACCGAGTTCACTTGGTTACCAAAGGAAATTCAGCATTTACCGAGTTCAGTCGGTCATCAAAGAAAAGTTAGTGTTTACCGAGTTCAGTCGGTCATGGAAGAAAAGTTAGTGTTTACTGAGTTCAGTCGGTCATGGAAGAAAAGATAGTGTTTACTGAGTTCAGTCGGTTATCGAAGGAAAATGATTGTCGATGTTTACCGAGTTCCCTCGGTCTTTGAAAGATTATAGAAAGTTATGGTCACCGAGCACTGTCGGCCCTTGAAGGATTTTTTGCAAAAGAGTTTGCTTAATTCAGCCGACTGTTATACTAAATAATGTCGATTTGACAAATCTAAAATCATATAAATAAAAGGTCAAATGTGAAAAATGACAAATACACAACAGAAGATTTACAGAAGAAAAGTAGGAAAGGTGTATGCGAATTTGTGAAGGATGTTCAGATATCCTTGAGGTGCAGCAGAGATTTATTTGATCAGAAAGGATCAGACTTATGCAGAACAAAGATTTGTAATCAGCAAGACAGTTGCATTATTATACAAGTCATTTTTCATTGTTACCTTCTTATCATTGTAACAGTGAATTCTAAATCTCTTAACCAAGTTGGTTTAACAACCATAATGTAAATCCTCTAACAAGGTGACAATTCCATTGAATTATTTTCAAGACCTTTTACCAGGCCACTCCTAGCAGGGTGTTTTAAATCCTCTAACAAGGTCACACCTAACAGTGTGTTTTCTAACCTTTTACCGGGTTGGCTTCTAACCGGGCATCACTTCAGAAAAGTGAAAATCAGTATCTAGATACATTGGTGGTTTTTCCCATATTGGGTTTCCACGTTAAATCTTGTGTCTCTTGTGTTCTTAATTGCTTTCTCAATCATATACATGTGCTGATGAATATATAAAGATAATATTGCTAATAAGTTACTGCAATCTATTTACCGAGTGCTAAAACAGATAACATTGTTAAGATATCCTAAGGGATTTGCAAAGAATTAAAAGAGAAGTGTTTTTATGGTTGACTGATTCACCCCCTCCTCTCAGTCACTTCATCCATATTCCATCAATTGGTATCAGAGCTTTTGGTGCTTGCAGGAAGGGTTTCAAGGACCTAAGCTAAAGATCAGGATGTCTTACAAGAGGGAAATTCCAAAGCTCAATAGGGATAACTTTTCAGCATGGCAAGGTCTCATGCGACTTCATCTGGCTTCCATTGGTGACTCAGGATGAAAATACATTGATGAAGAATACACAATTCCTAATGGCGCATTAACTGTTGAAGACATTGCAGATAAAAAGACTCACAACACCACGATGATAGACATTGCATCTGCTCTTAGCTATGAAGAATTTGATGATATTAAAGACTGCACTACTGCATATGAAATGTGGATGGCACTGAAGAAAATATATGGTGGTGATGCAAATGTGAAAAGAGCCAAAGCAGAAAGCCTAAGAGGACAGTTTGACAAGATGAATATGAAGGAAGATGAAAACATTGCAAAATATGTTGAAAGAATCAAAGTAAGTGCAAGTGCAATTAGAGCTTCTGGAGGAACAATCTCAGATGAGACTGTTATAAGTAACGTACTCAGAACATTACTCCCCATCTATGCAATAAGAGTATCAGCTATTCAAGAAAGAAGATGTGAAACAAACCACAATATAACTTTGGATGCTTTAGTTCGAAGATTGACAGCTTTTGAATTAGACAACTATGACAACTATGTTCCTAGTTCCAAAAATATTGAATCAGCATTTGAGGCCAAGGTTTCACTAAAGAAGAACAAGAAAATTAAAGAAGTTCAGTCAGAAAATGAAGAAGAATCAGAAGAAAGTTCTGATAGTGATCTTGAAATTGTAGAAGCATTACTTGCAAAGAAGTACTCTAGAGGGAAAGGTAAAACTCCTTTAATCTATTTTTCATGTGAAGAAATTGGACATATTGCAGCTAGGTGCCCAAACAAGCAAGTCAAAGAAGAGAAGAGAAGTCACAAGTACTATGGCAAAAAGAATTTCAAATCATACAAGGATAAAGGTAAGAAATCATGTTTTATGGCTAAAGATTCTGATGATAGTGAAGAAGAAATTGTCTTTATTGCTATAAAAGATGAATCTAATGATGATGAAGATAAGATGGCACTTATTTCTCATATAAGCAAAGATGATATATGGATAATAGACAGCGGATGTTCACACCACATGACTGGTGACAAGACAAAATTTGAATATCTAGAAGACTGTGATAGTGGTAATGTAAGATTTGGAAACAATGAACCTTGTTGTATAAAAGGAAAAGGAAGAATCTCATTAACCAAAGAACTCATATGTGATAATTCTTATTGGGTTGAAGGACTAAAACATAATCTTCTAAGTGTAGCATAGCTAATCAACACTGGTTTCAAGGTTGAATTCATGAATGGTCAAGCAAGACTGCTGGATGGAAAAGGAAGACTCATTGGATCAGGCAAACAAACAAAAGGTAACTTATTTTATCTTGATCTCAGTGAATATTCATGCTTTATTGCTCAAATAGAAGAAAGTTGGCTATGGCACAAAAGGTTATGTCATGTAAATTTTGATAACATGATAAAAATAAGCAAATTCAAGAAGGTTAGAGGCATTCCTACTTTGAAGAAACCTAACACTAGTCTATGTAAGAATTGTCACATTGGCAAAATGAGTAAAACTAGTTTCAAGAGTAAGAACTATCAGTCTAAAGAAATTTTGGAAATTGTGCATACTGATTTATGTGGACCTATTGGAATACAAAGCTATAATGGAGATAAATTCTTTATTATTTTCGTTGATGATTATTCTAGAATGATGACTGTTATGTATTTAAGAGAAAAATCAAAAGCATTTGAAAAGTTCAAATGGTACTTAGCAAGAGTAGAAAAGGAAACAGGGAAAAGATTAAAATGCTTAAGATCAGACAGAGGTGGTGAATTCATCTCCCATGATTTTAACAACTTTTGCATTGAAAGAGGAATCAAAAGACAGGTATCAGCTCCTAGAACTCCTGAGTAGAATGGAATAGCAGAAAGAAGAAACAGATCTATTATGGATTGTGCAAGGATTCTAATGATAGAAAAGAACATCGCTATAAAGTACTGGAAGGAAGCTATCAGCACTGCAGTTCATACCTTGAACCGAGTACAATTGAAGAAAGACACATTCAAAACTCCTTATGAATTATGGTATGGCTATAAACCTAATGTAAGTTACATGAAAATATTTGGTAGCAAGTGTTATATCTTAAAAGAATCCAGAAGAAATAAATTTGATGTGAAAAGTGATGAAGGAATATTCCTAGGATATTCTAGCAAAAGCAAGGCATACAAATGTCTGCACTTATCTACTCACAAAGTCATAGAAAGTATACATGTAAAATTTGATGAGTTTGCAGAAAAGACTGAGGAAGAAAGCAAAAGGGAACCTGAGAACTACAGAAGATTCATTTACATTGAACCTGAAACATTGGCAGACACAACTATCAGTAAGAAAACTATATCTACCGAGCCGAGCACAGTTACCGAGTCACAGGAAGAAGTTCAATCCGAGTCACAGGAAGAAGTTCAAACTGAGTCACAGGAAGAAGTTCAAACTGAATCACAGGAAGAAATTCAGACCGAGTCTCAGCCTGAAGTTACCAAGCAAATATCTACCGAGCCCAAGCAACCTGAAGAAGAGATCCTAGAAGACAACAGCATGAATCATTCAAGAGGCAAGGAACCTATACTAGCAAAATATGTCAGAAGACATCATACACCAGATCAAATCATTGGAAACAAATCAGATGGCACTATGACAAGAAGCAAGCTAAAAGGTACATGTCTGCTTACTGATTTTGAACCTAGAAATATCAAAGATGCATTGGAAAATGAAAGTTGGATTGAAGAAATGAATGAAGAATTAGAACAAATACAAAAGAACAAAACTTGGACTCTTGTACCTAGACCTAAAGATAAAAATGTAATTGGAACAAAATGGGTATTCAGGAATAAGCTGAATGAAGATGGTCAAGTATCTAGAAACAAAGCTAGATTGGTATGTAAAGGTTATTCTCAAGAAGAAGGTATAGATTATGGAGAAAATTTTGCTCCTATTGCAAGATTAGAAGGTGTAAGAACTCTACTTGCTTATGCAGCACACAAAGGATTTAAGGTATATCAGATGGATATAAAATCTGCATTTCTCAATGGAATTCTTGATGAAGAAGTCTACATTGAACAACCTGAAGGTTTTGTTGATCCAGATAAAAGGAACATGGTCTGCAGGTTACACAAAGCATTGTATGGTTTAAAACAAGCTCCTAGAGCATGGTATGAAAGACTCCATAACTATTTGATTCAGATTAATTTCAAAAGAGCTAATGATAACAGCAATCTGTATATTAAAGAAGGACCGGATGAGAAAATTGTATTGGCAGAAATATTTGTGGATGATACTATATTTACAGGGAATGAGGATCCATGCAAAGAATTTTCAGAGCAAATGAACAGAGAATTTGAAATGTCTATGTTTGGTTTAATAAAATTCTTTGTTGGTCTTCAAATTCAGCAAAGCAAGAATGGTATATACATTACTCAATCTAAATACATTAAGGAAATACTTAAGAAGTTTGGTATGGAAGATTCAAAACCAGTTGGTACACCCATGTGTACTGGACTGAAACTTACCAAAAATGATGATTCAAAAGAAGTTGATCAGACCCATACCGATCTATGATTGGAAAATTGTAGTATGTAGTACATACAAGACCTGATATTGCCTTAGCAGTCAGTATAGTAGCTAGATTCTCAGCAAAACCTAAGGAAAATCACATGATGGCAATCAAAAGAATCTTAAGATACTTAAGAGGAACTGAAGAATATGGTTTGTGGTATAAATTTGGAGGCAATCTAGACTTAAAAGTGTTTACTGATGCTGATTGGGCAGGAAACATTGATGACAGAAAAAGCACAAGTGGTGGAGCATTTTTTCTTGGAAAAAGACTGGTATCCTGGACTAGTAAAAAGCAGAATTGCACATCTCAATCCACAGCTGAAGCAGAATATGTTGCTTCTGCAGTAAACTGTTCAAATATTGTTTGGTTTAAACAGCTATTAGAAGGTATGAAGGTTGAAATCAAAGAACCAGTTGTTATATTTTGTGACAATACCAGTGCAATAAACATTTCAAAGAATCCAATGATGCATTCCAAAACCAAGCACATTGCTATTAAATATCATTTTGTCAGAGAATTGGTACAGGACAAGGAAATCAGATTAGAATATATTCATACAAAAGAATAGATTACAGACATTTTTACCAAACCATTACCTAAGGATGCATTTGTGTATCTAAGAGGTAAGTTAAGGGTCATTCCCCTATCCGAGGCTCACTAAATATAGTTTTAGTGATGCATCAACCAGAACATGATTGAAAATCAACCAGTTGATGCAGCATATTAAAGGAATCATTGCATATGAATCAATACTTGAGGTACATTAATTTTCACCGGTAATATGTGAATTGTCTTTGGCATGTGTTGTCAAAGAGGGAGTGTTTTCTATGTCTTTGCTATTATTTCAAGAAATTTTGAATAGTCAGAAGGAAGAATTTTCAGGATACAGGAAGTTTGCTGATAGAGGGAGATTTGAATCTAATCGAGCTAACTCTTTCAAATTTCTTATGATATGACATATTGTGTTGCCATCAATGCCAAAGAGGGAGATTGTTGGAAACAATTGTCTAAAGGAAATTGCTACTCAATTGTGTATTGTCTTTGATGTCACACAATGTCATAGTCTGCAGCAATCAGATCCTACCGAGCTCAGTCGGTCTACCAGACAGGAATATTAGTGCTTACCGAGTCCACTCGATTATCAAAGAAAATCAGTGTCTACCGAGTTCACTCGGTTACCAAAGGAAATTCAACATTTACCGAGTTCAGTCGGTCATCGAAGAAAAGTTAGTGTTTACCGAGTTCAGTCGGTCATGGAAGAAAAGTTAGTGTTTACCGAGTTCAGTCGGTCATGGAAGAAAAGATAGTGTTTACCGAGTTCAGTCGGTTATCGAAGGAAAAGGATTGTCGGTGTTTACCGAGTTCCTTCGGTCTCTGAAAGATTATAGAAAGTTATGGTCACCGAGCACTGTCGGCCCTTGAAGGATTTTTTGCAAAAGAGTTTGCTTAATTCAGCCGACTGTTATACTAAATAATGTCGATTTGACAAATCTAAAATCATATAAATAAAAGTTCAAATGTGAAAAATGACAAATACACAATAGAAGATTTACAGAAGAAAAGCAGGAAAGGTGTATGCAAATTTGTGAAGGATGTTCAGATATCCTTGAGGTGCAGCAGAGATTTATTTGATCAGAAAGGATCAGACTTATGCAGAAGAGAGATCTGTAATCAGCAAGACAGTTGCATTATTATACAGGTCATTTTTCATTGTTACCTTCTTATCATTGTAACAGTGAATTCTAAATCTCTTAACCAAGTTGGTTTAACAACCATAATGTAAATCCTCTAACAAGGTGACAATTCCATTGAATTGTTTTCAAGACCTCTTACCAGGCCACTCCTAGCAGGGTGTTTTAAATCCTCTAACAAGGTCACACCTAACAGTGTGTTTTGTAACCTTTTACCGGGTTGGCTTCTAATCGGGCATCACTTCAGAAAAGTGAAAATCAGTATCTAGATACATTGGTGGTTTTTTCCATATTGGGTTTCCACGTTAAATCTTGTGTCTCTTGTGTTCTTAATTGCTTTCTCAATCATATACATGTGCTGATGAATATATAAAGATAATATTGCTAATAAGTTACTGCAATCTATTTACCGAGTGCTAAAACAGATAACATTGTTAAGATATCCTAAGGGATCTGCAAAGAATTAAAAGAGAAGTGTTTTTATGGTTGACTGATTCACCCCCCCCTCTCAGTCACTTCATCCATATTCCATCAGTTGTATGCATAATGAAAATATGGATTCTTGTAGTGTTGTGTTGTGAATTTGTATGTTGTAGTAATGGAGTTATTTCTTTGTGATTCATGTTTTTATGTAGTTTTCTTCTTTGTAAGCTATGAGAAATCTTGAACTTGATATGTTCATGATTTTCATAGCATTGTGAATGTGAAGTATTCTTGTTGCTCTTGAACTTTTCCTTTATTTTCATGTGAATTGTAGTGTGTTGTGAGGGAGTTCTCAAGGCCACACTCAACCTTGGGAGGGAAGAGTAGTCTTGAGGGTGAAGGGCTTTGTTGGGACATCCAACAGTGTAGAGTCTCTCCTTGGAATGGAGAGGGATGAACATGGAAGTATGGGCTCCATGTAGCCATCTTTATTTACATTTTATTGAATGGGGGTCATAAAGATTTCTTTTGTGAAGTTGTGTTGTAGAGAAGAAAATTTGATGAGGAAGCCAACTGATGGCTTAGTTCCCATCAATAGATGTGCTTCTCCTCTTGGTTTAGTTCCACCTTCACCCAATGTGAGTTCATATGAGACTCTTTGTAACAAACTTGGGAGGGAGTTTTTCATGTAGTTATGTCTTCATGTCCTTGTGTTGTGAGCTTGCTTGAGTGTTTTCCCTTGTCTCTTGTTGATTCCCCAAGCTCGGGGGTGGCTTCATAGAAGCCTAGGTTGGGAGGTGAGCACTCCTTTTCCTATGCATTTGTGTTTTATTGCAGGATTTTGGAGCCATGAAGTCTTCTTAGATGGAGGTGTAATCATGTGAAGATTTGAAGATGATTTCATTTTTGTTTTTGTGTTGGAATACATTTGTATTGAGATTGAACATTTGTAAGGATATCCTTTGAAATCCATGAGTTCAAAGTATTTGTAGTGGAGTTGTCTCTCCAAAGCTTGTGTTGTAATAGTGTAGTTGTAATAAGTTGTGAGAATTTGTTGCTGAATCTTGGAAGCAATTTGAAACTTTATTTTTATGTCATTCAATATCAAATCTTTATGAAGGCTATGAAATGGTTAATGTACCTTGAAATGATTGCTATAATGGAAAAATGAGATTTCATTTCATTGCAATAAAATGGATTTGTTAGCTTTGATGGAAAATGTAGAATAGATCTTTCCCCTATTGATAATGGCATTTGTATTGTTATAGAAATAAGAAAGCTTTAGAAAGGATAAGTGAGTTATCAAAATATTATCAATCTACTATTGGAATCATTATATGTGAATGTCATTTGAATTCAAGTAATGAATCAATCACTTTCTCTCACCCTCCTCTGCAAAGTAAATTCTTAACTGAATACGTCATTTTAGATGAGAAACAATAGTATAGTTGCTCAATAAATAACAATCAGATCACAAACACACTACTATAGGAATACTATTAAGTTAAAGAGTAACCAACTTTATCTCCTATCAAAAAAAAACAAACCATCAATATTAATTTAGATGTATGAAAGAAAAATAAATTGTAACTCAAACAAGTTAAAAAAAAAGGAGACTAAGAAATGGGCAAAAAAAAATAATTGCAAAATGAGACCTACAGGTCTCTGGAATTTGTATGGGAAAAATTCCCATACAAATTCCAACACACAGTCATTATTTTACTATATTAATTGCCTACTTGTTCAAAATAAAATGCAATATATAATATAATATAACATGTCTAATCCAAGTCAACAAAATGCAATAAAATTACAATAAATATAATAACTTCTTACACCTTTTTATCCATTCCCAAAAAGAGGCACACTGCCTGAAGACCAGGCTTGCATTTAATAAAACAACCTTTCATTAGTCTATGCCCTTGTACTAGTGCAGGCTTATAACATTAATCATTGGTGGTGGTTCTTCCAACACACCTCCTAACCTGCGCATGTCCTTTCTTAGAAACTTTTCAAACACCTTTTCTTACCTGCGTGAGGGCTTTGATTTGGTATGTAGATGAGGTGGGTCCCAACACCCACTTGTCTTCCTAACCTCACAACCATCCATGCGCTGGTTATAGGGACTGTTCTTGTTTGAATTTTGCCTTGGAGACCTTGTAAGCCTCCCCTTTTAGCACTTGTCCCTTCCTTGCAGCCTCCCCTCCCTTTATTGGCACACCCAATGCTTTGCATGATTAGTGTTGGACTTCCCTCCCTATGTAACGCCCCGCCAGGAAACCCAAGAGGACAAGACATAAAACCTCTATAAAATGAAAGTAGTGAATTTTTTTTAATTTATTTATTTATTTTAACTAGAATAATATTCATCATTACACTTCATATTTCTAAAAGAAGAAATAATTTTCTACTACTTGAATGTAAGATTTATACAACTTAAGTCCTCCCGGGTTCCCTAACGTCGCTACCTAAGCAACATCATATAAACCATTTACATACATAAGATATTCACGGAATCATGAGCTTAAAAGATCTACATTCATTTTAATGCACCAAGTTAAATGTCCCTAACTTATTTCTTTTATTAAACATAGGTTAATCATCCAACATCATTATTCCTTTTATCAACTCATTCCATAAATTCATATTGATTTCATCTACATCTACTATCCTTTATATCACTTTTCTCTAATAATTTAGGTAAGAGATTAATATTCATTAAGGTAGGCATTATCCTAGGTATTTCATTAACATGAACCAAGTATTAACATTATAATCAATTTAATATTTTATTGCATTGTTTCATAACCATTCATTGTTAATAATTCCAATCACTAACCTATCATTTCTCAATAATTTCCTTGGATCCTTTCATCAAGAGAGAATACATTTTTTTTTTGATACATCATTATATATAACTATATTTAAGATTATTTCTTTTACATATGGACAACATAAGAGGATAGGAGAAATAACATAAACACTTTCTTTTAATGCTAGTAACATGTCCAATATTCCACATTATTTTCCCTTTCTTTTACCTAGAACTACCCATTCCCTTATGCATTGCTTTGAATTGAGATTACATCAATACTACAAGACTCCTTTTAGGAGATTAAAAATTACATGAATTCAAATACATAAGTACATCTCAACATATTAAAATATCCAATAAGAAATCTTCAACTGCAGATCTAGAAAGGAATATGTGCTAGGATCATCCAGAGAATCATGAACAATACCTCGATATAAATATTAACCACCCAACCACATGGAACCAATAGGCCCACTCCCCCGAGCTAGGAGATAGAACCAAAGGCCCATACAAGAGGTAACAACTAGAAAATTCCTAAGGTGGTGATAAAAGTTCCCCAAAGTCACAACAAAAAAAAGAAAAGACAAGAAGACCACAAGGAATACCAGAGGCATGATCAAATTTGATAGAGACTCTAAGCTACAAGCTAGGTGAGTGTCATCACATAGCCCTCACCCCTTGGGTTGTCCTGGTACTAGCCACTCTTGGCCTCGGCCCCCAAGTAGGCACATGCGAAACCGAATGTCTCTCGTACAGACAAGGTCATTCAGTTGTACCTACGCATAGGTACCTTCTCCCACTCCCATCCTTAGTCTTTACTAGCACTAAAGGCATGGGCGAGGCACAATTAATCTTAATTAATGTGTAATTTTCCATTCCAATAATCTCCCATTCCCAATTCATTTATTTAGGTTATCACTTGATTAAATAACTCATAGTAGGTTATCCTGGTACTAGCCACTTAGGGCCCCGGCCCCTCACTATGAGCCACTCACCTAGTGTACTTAGGTTCCCTAACATACATATAAAAATCATAAGAACATAATAGATTCATCATCAAGAATTCATATCAATTCCATAACAACATTTGATTGAGTTTAGGAAAACATATGTTGTCCCTAGTCCACTTGACAACCCTAAACCCAATATGGCATTCAGAATGTTCCAAACATATAAGAAGACATCCAAGTGATATTATAAACATATTCAGAGTATACATAGATCCAATTAACCAAAAACAAATTCTAATAGCCTCTGGTAACCATACGAAACCTTAAAACTTAATGATGTTCTTAAATTGAATTATTTCAAGCAAGGATTAAATGCAAAGAATAGTCATCATAGAACAGTCATCCATATCTTCCACAAAACATAAAATAAATGAAATATCTTCAGTGGAGATTTAGATAACATAATTATGGACTCTCAATTTTATTTTTAGGAAGATCCAACGGTGGGAAAGAAAGTTATGACTTCTGGTTTAAAACAGAAAATTCTGGTTATGGTTCAGACCTGCCTTCACTAAAACGGTTGTAATTTTCACAAAACATAATTAAAATTCACCAAACCAATTGGAAATGAAAGATAAGACTTAATAGAATCTCTGATATCAAATTTAGACTTTTATATAATCATATCATCCTGTAGCATACGAATACATTTGATAGAAAATTTGGAATCAAGAATGGACAGGCATAGTCTGCCAAAATGTCAAAAATAAGGCATTAATTCGACCCTAAAAATAAAATCAGAAAGATACCCATTTTAGATCTGTGAATTTTACTTCCAGAAAATCAATTTAGTAAAATAATAGATGCAATTTAAATTGTTATAATAACAGATCTCCAAAAATGGGTTGCTAAAAACCCTAGGAAAACACATGCCAATTCTTACAAATAAAAACTCAAAACTTTAAAATAACCATACAAATGAAAAGTAAAGATATAATAAATAATGATAATATATAAATAGATCTATAATCTATCAGATACATCAAGTAACTAAAATATTCAATCCATACCTCATGTCCTACAAAGGTTGAATCGTAGAAGGAAGGAAACAAAAGAGAAGACAAATCCAAACTTGAGATGCATCCTTCAAACCCTATCCACTTTCAGAAATCTCCATGAAAGAAAGAAATAATTCCACAGCAAAGAATCCCTCTCTCAACTACTGGAATTCTCACAAAAATGTCTCTCTCCCAAAAGCAAAGATAACCAAAAATTCTTAAAGACATATGCTTACAAACTCTCCTTCACATCTCCAAGTTTTCTCTCCAAAATCTCCATGAAAAGTAAGGCCATCCTCTCCTCAATGCTTCAGCCCCCAAAATCCCCCTCTTCAAATGAGAAAGTAGTGCATATAAATAGATTTCCAAAGGTTGAGAGGAAAAGTAACCAATTCCCAACTAACTCTTAACTAAAGGGTATTATAAAATAACTTAATATCATACAACTATATTACTCAAATATACAATAAAAGATTATTTGTATTCATTCATACACACATGTAATATTATCCTAACATATATGCATATGCCATCATTAATTACATCAATATCTATATATATAACCTATCCTCATTATTAATAATTAACAATTGAGAATAATATACCTCGCATTATTTAATATTTAATTATTAATAATATTATACTTTACATTAATCCTGAAATATACACCATCAACAATATCTACAATAATTAACATATAATCACATATAAATTATATATATATAAATACATATATGTGTGCACCCATATATATATTTCCATATATATATTTATATTTATATTTATATAGATACATGCCAAATACCAAACACTATAATCTATAAGATTATGAAGTAATAGATCACAATATTATTACCTATTTATAATTACTATAGGATATAACACTGAGGTAGAATAAAATCACATGCCTCAAAATAAATCTAATCATCGAAAGAGGCCATAAAAATCAACTATGAAACATATTGAGAAAATTATAAGATCAAACAAGGTCAACCAAAGTCAACAAGGAAAGTCAAGCCAAACTCCTGAAACACAACATAGAAAGATTAACTAAGAATCATACCAAGAAGGAGAAATAAATAAAATGAGTAAACAAATCATACAACCAAATGAATTCAAGTGGCCACAAGGCACTAACTACAACCATGCCCAACCGGGTGCGTTGGATCTGGGTTTTTGACCCAAAGGTTGACTGACAAAGAAGGAACCCTAATATTCCCAAATTGGAATAATGACAAAGGAAGACTCATGTAGGGGCCTTAGTACTATCTCCATAACAACAACCATCGAGGATTTGAGGGCATGCTCAGACCTGTGAAGCCAGGTGAAGTCAATGCCCGGTACGTGCAAGCCTGCATCACAAAGAAGAAATACATATGCACGGATATACGTATAAAAGAAAACATTGCAGAAAGATGACCAGGATCGATACATCGTGTGGACCTCAGCTATGTGAGTAAATATGACTTCGTCCTGAATCATGAAAACACATCATGTATATATATACACTCAAAGCATGTAGCATCATCATAACGAAGGTTAGAATCTCAAGCATTGTGTTAGTCTCTTATCAATACTAATAATAAATCAACATAATCAAATCATCAAGTGAGATACAAGATTCATCCAAAGTAACCTTAATAGAAGAAAATATAAATAACCACTTATATATATCTATCAAGTACATATCATATAACATCCTAACTATGTTCATAAAGGTCTTGTAGGTACTCAATACATACATGGAGATAAATACATACAAAAGTGATACCTTTAGATAGTATGTCTGACATTAGAATCATTGAGTACTAGCTTATGAAATTATTATAAACAACTATAGGAATAGATCAAACAAGTATCATGTACAACTTAAGCTATAAGAAAACATCGAAGGATCTTAATTCTTTCAAAAACACAAAACTTATATTAGGGTTAGAGGGGTATTACACCCAAGGTACATGGGTCAAGGGGGAAGTAGGATAGGGGAATAGGTTAGGGGATAGGGGTAAGTGGTTGTTAGGAAATAGGGGGAGATTAGACTAGTATTTAGTTTAGGTAAATTTTATTAGCTTTGGATAATTCCTTTTTGAATTTTTAATGTTTTATTTAATTGTTATTTTTATAAGTTTGTTTTAGTAAGTCTTTTTTAATGTAGTAACTATTTAATATATATATATATATATATGTATTAAATAATTAATATATTATAATATAATGATTAATTAATATTTTATTAATTAGTTATTATATTATAATTATACATATAATTTAATTATTATTATTTATTAAATATATTATTCAATGATATTTATAATTTTATTAATTGGATAAAATTCATATCAACTAATTGATATTTCATAATTAGAATATCAATACATGTCTCATATAATTATAATCATCATTTAATTGGTTGATGAGACTTAACATTATAGAACAATATACATTATCTTTATAATTTTAATAAACAAAGTTGATATTAGTTTAAGCATACCGAAATCGATAATCAATAATTATAAGAACATTATATTTTAGGCAATGTGCTCTTAACCCTAAACAACCTATGTGATTACTATAACAACGAATCATTCGTTAAACTCAATTAACGCAACCTTCCATTAATGAATCCTTCTTAGCATCACAATTAAGATAAACTTAAGATAATTTGACTTTTCGAGGATGTGCCCTAGATATAGCTAGTAGGGTGACCTTATCGTGATTAGTTTAATTTTAGCAAGGGATCACTCTATTGAAACTGGATAGTGACCTTTTGGAAACTGACAGTGGTTAACAAATTTGATTATTCAGAGTCTTTGCAAACTATTGTCAGAGTCACCTATTAACCTGCCACATAAACTTGGACTTAAATTCCCCTTTAAAAAAAAAAAAGTTGGTGTGGTTTTAGAGTAAAATATTATGGGCATGACACTATCTTGTGTAGAGCTGTTATTTATGAAAACTTTGTGTTTTTATTAAGTTAGTCATATGATCTCAGAATGTTTTGATTTTACATGTGGAGGTTCATCTCAGTCATATCATTCTGCCAGTAAAGTTTCATGGCTAGATCAAGTCTAGTTTTGAAGATATTAAAGATTTTCAGTATTGGCAGTAGGGTACGGAAACTTTGAACTTATTTTTCAAGGCTTTAGAGGCCTCGGATGAGGTCAAGAATTTGAGTGACAAGCGCTTGCACAAGTCAAGCCTATAAAGTGCTTCGTGGCCTTTTTGAAATGGGGTTATAATAGTCAATCGGGTCAACTAGTGATGACTTATGGTCTTTGAAAGTTGGGCCACCAGAAATGGCAAAAACTAATTTTCTTTCAAAATTTTTGTTTAGGTTTCAAAAGTTATTTTGAGCTAACGTTGATGTAATAAATTGAAAAATAAAATAATTCTAAGTTTGGTCGGCCCTAAGGGCTAAATTTCTAGAACCTTCTCGAGTGGTGGAAAATGCCTATATAAAGAAGGCCTGTAGTGTTGTCTAGAATAGTTCTGGGTAGTAGATCTAGGTATTGATTTGAGGCTTTTTCCTACTTCTTATTGTAAGGGAATGCCCATGTGGCTTTGTATATTGTAATTCTAAAAGTTTGTAATTTCACATTTGTGGAGATAATAAGAAGCCAATTTTATGTTCTTGCATATCATTGTTGTTTCTTTGTTTCTATTTTTGTTATGTGTTTTTGGTATAAAGGGGAGCACTCTTCATCAAGTGGTATCAGAGTAGGAGTTCTTGAGTGTGTAAATAGATCGCCGATTGTGAGACAGTTTGCACCAGGACCATGGGTTAGGGTTTCTGTGTAAATAGATCATCGACTGTGAGGCGGTTTGTACCAGGACCATGGTTAGGGTTTCAACATGCATCACAAAAATGTCTCCATGAAGGGAACATGGTGAAAGAGTTCATGTTGTAACACCTAAGGTCAGAGTGCTCTAGATTCACAGAGGAATGAATCTTAATGTTAGAGATGAAAGCGAGGATGAAGTCGAAGAAGAAGATCAAGAAGGAGAAGTTGAAGTTGTGAACCAGGAGGAAGAAATATTTTTTCAGGCCATTTCCAAGATTGAAAAAAGACCTAAGATTGAGGTTCCTGCATTTTTAGGAAATCTTAACCCTAAAGAGTTGATTGACTAGATCAATGAATGTGAAGAATATTTTCAGTATGAAGATATTGAGGATCTTGATAGGGTCAAATTCATCAAAGGCCAGACTGAAAGGTCATGCAAAGATCTGGTGGCAAGAGATTCAATTGGAGTGAAATATAAGAGGGAAAGATACAATCGTAAGATGGGATTGAATGGTGGATAAATTAAAGCAGCAGTTCATTCCTGTTGATTATGAGCTTGACCTACTAAAGAAGATGCAAAGTTTGAAGCAATCAGGAAGATCTATTCAAGAGTATACAGAGGAGTTCTATCGAATCCTCATCAGAATAGTGTAACACCCCAAGCTAAAACCAACTAACAAGAAATGAAAACTCAAACAAACACCGAACATTTTTTTTAATTCCAGAATATAATTCCATTACATAACATCTTTACAACCAGATACCAAGAGTATTAATACTGCATTATTACATATCTGATAATTACATTTGAGTATTTGGATATAATCTTATTTAAATACAATACAAAATTTCAAATACAATCAGATTGTCAACTGATTCAAATCAGATTCAGATACATTTTACAACCAAGAACCCAACTACATCTAGTCCTTAATGTTTTATCAACAAATTATTCTTCCAAGTCCTACAAAATATATATAGAACCTGAAATCATAAGCAAACACAATCGACAAACACAACAAGGTTTAGTCACATTGTCTAAGTTGTTAAAACCTCCAGTAAACCTGCATGTTAGATATAGTAACAGCATGATAAACATGTAATCCATATAACAGATATTCTGAAAGTACAATTTTCTTTTCACAACCAGATTTAAAGCAAGTACCTAATCTCTTACAAACAGTTATGCAGAAATAAACTCACACAGATTATGTCAAGGTAACGATCCAGTAGTTCATGGGTGTCAACATAAGAATCTACGTTCAGCCACTCGTAAGATTCAATATGTCAGGTGAAACCATAAGTTCTTATTTTGTTATATGAAACCCAACCCATGAATTTTAATATTATCACTTGATTAAATAACTGTCATAAACTTTCCCATAAGGATCTAGACTAGTGTCAGAGGGCATCCTACAAAATAATTCTATCACCACAAGTTTCTCGATTTATGACGGCCACCCAATCTAAAGGATCACACTTGCATAATCTAAGAATACACATGATTTAACTGCTACAAATAGAAATGAACTACAGAATTCCATTTCAATAAAATAGTTATTTCCATTGCATCAATAATAAAATTGAATCCACAATATGGAAATCCATATAAAACCATGTTTCCATATTACCATTCCATACTTAACCAAGCATCAAATCTTCTGATTGAAATTATAACCATAATCTATTCCATCATAGTAACATCAACACAAAATGCCATTAACAATTTCATTCACATTGGAATCTTATCTACAACGATTATAAATAAATCTATTCATAAATAGACTCCATCTGAATTATGCAGAAATCTTCCACAAAACTCATTACAGATATCAATTAAATAAGTTTGTTGAACTTAACAGAATACATATATGTACGCTGTAGTGAATATAGGGATATGAACTTATAGATAACAGTACAGAGTGTAAAGTATATTTTAAAAATATATATATATATATATATATATATATATATATATATATATATATATATATATATATATATATATATATATATATATATATATATATATATATATATATATATATATATATATATATTTTAAAAATATACTTTACACTCTGTATAGTTATCTATAAGTTCATATCCGTATATTCACTACAACGTACATATATGTATATATCACGGCAATATATATACATACATGTATTCTAGCATGCATATAGTCATATAACCTCATACATAACATTCCAGACTTTACACTCTGTACTGTTATCTATAAGTTCATATCCCTATATTCACGATAGCGTGCATATATGTATATATCACGACAATATATATACAGACATGTACTCTAGCATGGATATAGTCATATAAGCTCATACATAATATTCCAGAATGCTAAGTAAAATATCTAATTTTACCGTTATCATAGAATGCAAGAACACGAATTACACATATAACTTTACATCCTAGAAGTTTAGAATTAGAGAATGAATTTACCAAGTTGTAAGGGTGTATATTCATTCTAAAGACTGCATGCAACTAGAATAATCTTATTTCTAATCTCACATCAAAGTATTACATCATTTATACAACTGAAACTATAATGCCATCAAATTTTTATTCAATCAATTATACTCTATCGACACACATTTAATTCATATATATATATAAATTTATCTAGACATCCTACTAAAAGATTAGCACATGATTCCCATTGTTCTCGACAATCCTAAGATCATATCAAATCTTGAACTAGTAACTAGCCCCAAAGAAATACAGCTTTAAATTCATATGCAATACACCATAACAGAACTAAAGCTAAATCAAGTAATGGTGCACTAACTTTACAAAAAAATTTAGAATTGAAACAGCCTCCTAACTCTTCAATAGACCCAAGAGTAAAAGAAGTTACAGATCTAAGAACAAATTACCGATCCCCCACCGAATTCAAGGAACGGTGCAATAAAAAAGAAAACAAATGCCCAAATCTATTATATTTCAAGATTGTCCAATATATTATGGAAATCGACAAATACAAATGTCCATGATTGAAAAAAAAAACCATCTAAATCAAAGGACACTCATTCGGATGTAAACCGAGCCATAATCAACAAGTTTATAAATCTTATCCTTCTGACAACCACATTATAGGCCTAATAAAGACTCATACTGAAGTTTTCATAAAGTAAAAACAATAACTCCAGCGTATCTGATTATTACAATAATCATCATTATCGATAATTATTACATATGCAAAAGTTTTCGCATTATTCTTTCTGAAACCAAAACACTCAATGCTTCCCTCTAACGACCACAAACAATTTATGCATGGCATTCAAACAATGATACCCAGCAAACATCGTCTACAGAAATGAACCACATAAAACACGTTATGAACAGAAGAACACAATAATGACTGGTAGACAAGAAAACACTTGAAACTAAACAATATTTGACAAAGAGTTCTCCATCTATACCACAAACTTTAGCTCCGAAAATCCTTTAAAAAATACAACTATACTACTACAGAATGGTTCATGCTATGATTAAAGAAAAACATACTACCTTTATTCTATCACAAACCCGAATACAGAATAACATCCCAAGCCATTGATAACCATCAAGATACCATAAAACCCCATCCTTATTTCTTTCTATAAACATTTGGGTTTTCATATGTTAAAACTTCATAAATGGCTAGGACTATAGTAATCGCAGAAAAAACTAAAACTATTAATACAAACCCCTAATACAAAACGTAGCCATATTACAGTTAATGGAGTTCAAAAAGTTCTAGTAGAACCTGAGATTCACATTACGGAAACAAACCCTTTAACACAAAAAAACCCATAACCGAAACATAAACACCCACTTTCCTCTGTATATGAAAACTTTGAAAACAAAGATTACATACATTCATAGCAAGCTTACAATAAAACTTCGGATAGAGAAGACAAACTTTTAAAAACAAAAAAGTTTACACTAGATCTTCATTCTCAGCTTCTATTAACATAAAAAACAAATTCCATTCACAATCCTATCCGAATAGTACCAAAATATACTTTCATGCAAAAATAAACTCAAAGTAATAGAGAGAGTGATATGGGTGAGAGAATGCCCCTGCCTGAGAAAATGTGAGGGTGAACACTAAAAGACCGCTTGCAAAGCTTCCTACCCAACTTGCAGACAAAGTCTTCATCTTCCTCAAAGCCGTGCTTCACAAAAATCTCACAACCAACTCTCACAACAAACTCAGAGAAAATGCAACCACGATATCGACAGAAGAAATGAGGTATGCAATGTCGTGAAGATAAAATGAACTGGTGAAACACAAGAATCTCCCTCATGGTTAACAACTTCCCAAAATTTCCCAGAGAAACCCGTTCAATGGAGGGTTCGTTATTTTTCCAAACTGAAGTTCATCAATGGTGAACTAAAACCAAAATGCGATCCAACACCAAGCAATATGACAGATAAGACATACGATAAATGCTCATTACTGTGAGCTAATCCCAAAAACCCCACTCACATAATAAACTCAACACTTAGCATTTTCTGTATAGCTCGCATACCAATACCTGCCGCATTGAATTGCCAAGTTTGCCGCCATATCAATCCACTATTTGATGGAATATGGATGAAGTGACTGAGAGGGGGGGTGAATCAGTCAACCATAAAAACACTTCCTTTCAATTCTTTGTAGATCCCTTAGGATATCTTAACAATGTTATCTATTTTAGCACTCGGTAAATAGATTGCAGTAACTTTGAAGATGCAGAAAGTATTAGCAATATTATCTTTATATATTCATTAGCACATGTATATGATTGAGAAAGCAATTAAGAACACAAGAGACACAACATTTAACGTGGAAACCCAATATGGGAAAAACCACCAATGTATCTAGATACTGATTTTCACTTTTCTGAAGTGATGCCCGGTTAGAAGCCAACCCGGTAAAAGGTTACAAAACACACTGTTAGGTGTGACCTTGTTAGAGGATTTAAAACACCCTGCTAGGAGTTGCCTGGTAAGAGGTCTTGAAAACAATTCAATGGAATTGTCACCTTGTTAGAGGATTTACATTATGGTTGTTAAACCAACTCGGTTAAGAGATTTAGAATTCACTGTTACAATGATAAGAAGGTAACAATGAAAAATGACCTGTATAATATTGCAACTATCTTGCTGATTACAGATCTCTGTTCTGCATAAGTCTGATCCTTTCTGATCGAATAAATCTCAGCTGCACCTCAAGGATATCTGAGCATCCTTCACAAATTCGCATACACCTTTCCTGCTTTTCTTTTGTAAATCTTCTGCTGTGTATCTACTTCATTTTTCACATTTGACCTTTTATTATATGATTTTAGATTTGTCAAATTGACATTATTTAGTATAACAGTCTGCTGAATTAAGCAAACTCTTTTTGCAAAAATCCTTCAAGGGCCGACAGTGCTTGGTGACCATAACTTTCTATAATCTTTCAGAGACCGAGGGAACTCAGTAAACACCGACAATCCTTTTCCTTCGATAACCGACTGAACTCGGTAAACACTAACTTTTCTTTGATGACCGACTGAACTCGGTAAACACTAACTTTTCTTCGATGACCGACTGAACTCGGTAAACACTAACTTTTCTTCGATGACCGACTGAACTTGGTAAATGCTGAATTTCCTTTGGTAACCGAGTGAACTCGGTAGACACTAATTTTCTTTGATAACCAAGTGGACTCGGTAATCACTAATATTCCTGTCTGGCAGACCGACTAAGCTCGGTAGAAACTGATTGTTGCGTACTATGACATTGTGTGACATCAAAGACAATACATAATTGAGTAGCAATTTCCTTCAGACAATTGTTTCCAACAATCTCCCTCTTTGGCATTGATGGCAACACAATATGTCATATCATAAGAAATTTGAAAGAGTTAGCTCGGTTTAGATTCAAATCTCCCTCTGTCAGCAAACTTCCTGTATCCTGAAAATTCTTCCTTCTGACTATTCAAAATTTCTTGAAATAATAGCAAAGACATAGCAAACACTCCCTCTTTGACAACACATGCCAAAGACAATTCACATATTACCGGTGAAAATTAATGTACCTCAAGTACTGATTCATTTGCAATGATTCCTTTAATATGCTGCATCAACTGGTTGATTTTCAATCATGTTCTGGTTGATGCATCACTAAAACTATATTTAGTGAGCCTCGGATAGGGGAATGACCCCTAACTTACCTCTTAGATACACAAATGCATCCTTAGGTAATGGTTTGGTAAAAATGTCTGCAATCTGTTCTTTTGTATGAATATATTCTAATCTGATTTCCTTGTCCTGTACCAATTCTCTGACAAAGTGATATTTAATAGCAATGTGCTTGGTTTTGGAATGCATCACTGGATTCTTCGAAATGTTTATTGCACTGGTATTGTCACAAAATATAACAACTGGTTCTTTGATTTCAACCTTCATACCTTCTAATAGCTGTTTAAACCAAACAATATTTGAACAGTTTACTGCAGCAGCAACATATTCTGCTTCAGCTGTGGATTGAGATGTGCAATTCTGCTTTTTACTAGTCCAGGATACCAGTCTTTTTCCAAGAAAAAATGCTCCACCACTTGTGCTTTTTCTGTCATCAATGTTTCCTACCCAATCAGCATCAGTAAACACTTTTAAGTCTAGATTGCCTCCAAATTTATACCACAAACCATATTCTTCAGTTCCTCTTAAGTATCTTAAGATTCTTTTGATTGCCATCATGTGATTTTCCTTAGGTTTTGCTGAGAATCTAGCTACTATACCGACTGCTAAGGCAATATCAGGTCTTGTATGTACTACATACTGCAATTTTCCAATCTTAGATCGGTATAGGGTCTGATCAACTTCTTTTGAATCATCATTTTTGGTAAGTTTCAGTCCAGTACACATGGGTGTACCAACTGGTTTTGAATCTTCCATACCAAACTTCTTAAGTATTTCCTTAATGTATTTAGATTGAGTAATGTATATACCATTCTTGCTTTGCTGAATTTGAAGACCAACAAAGAATTTTATTAAACCAAACATAGACATCTCAAATTCTCTGTTCATTTGCTCTAAAAATTCTTTGCACTGATCCTCATTCCCTGTAAATATAGTATCATCCACAAATATTTCTGCCAATACAATTTTGTCATCCGGTCCTTCTTTAATATACAGATTGCTGTTATCATTAGCTCTTTTGAAATTAATCTGAATCAAATAGTTATGGAGTCTTTCATACCATGCTCTAGGAGCTTGTTTTAAACCATACAATGCTTTGTGTAACCTGCAGACCATGTTCCTTTTATCTGGATCAACAAAACCTTCAGGTTGTTCAATGTAGACTTCTTCATCAAGAATTCCATTGAGAAATGCAGATTTTATATCCATCTGATATACCTTAAATCCTTTATGTGCTGCATAAGAAAGTAGAGTTCTTACACCTTCTAATCTTGCAACAAGAGCAAAAGTTTCTCCATAATCTATACCTTCTTCTTGAGAATAACCTTTACATACCAATCTAGCTTTGTTTCTAGATACTTGACCATCTTCATTCAGCTTATTCCTGAATACCCATTTTGTTCCAATTACATTCTTATCTTTAGGTCTAGGTACAAGAGTCCAAGTTTTGTTCTCTTGTATTTGTTCTAATTCTTCATTCATTGCTTCAATCCAACTTTCATTTTCCAATGCATCTTTGATATTTCTAGGTTCAAAATCAGTGAGCAGACATGTACCTTTTAGCTTGCTTCTTGTCATAGTACCATCTGATTTATTTCCAATGATTTGATCTGGTGTATGATGTTTTCTGACATATTTGGCTAGTATAGGTTCCTTTCCTTTTGAATGATTCATGTTGTTGTCTTCTAGGATCTCTTCTTCAGGTTGCTCGGGCTCGGTAGATATTTTCTCGGTAACTTCAGGCTGAGACTCGGTCTGAATTTCTTCTTGTGACTCGGTTTGAACTTCTTCCTGTGACTCGGTAACTGTGCTTGGCTCGGTAGATATAGTTTTCTTACTGATAGTTGTGTCTGCCAATGTTTCAGGTTCAATGTAAATGAATCTTCTGTAGTTCTCAGGTTCCCTTTTGCTTTCTTCCTCAGTCTTTTCTGCAAACTCATCAAATTTTACATGTATACTTTCTATGACTTTGTGAGTAGATAAGTTCAGACATTTGTATGACTTGCTTTTGCTAGAATATCCTAGGAATATTCCTTCATCACTTTTCACATCAAATTTATTTCTTTTGGATTCTTTTAAGATATAACACTTTCTACCAAATATTTTCATGTAATTTACATTAGGTTTATAGCCATACCATAATTCATAAGGAGTTTTGAATGTGTCTTTCTTCAATTGTACTCGGTTCAAGGTATGAACTGCAGTGCTAATAGCTTCCTTCCAGTACTTTATAGCGATGTTCTTTTTTATCATTAGAGTCCTTGCACAATCCATAATAGATCTATTTCTTCTTTCTGCTATTCCATTCTACTCAGGAGTTCTAGGAGCTGATACCTGTCTTTTGATTCCTCTTTCAATGCAAAAGTTGTTAAAATCATGGGAGATGAATTCACCACCTCTGTCTGATCTTAAGCATTTCAATCTTTTCCCTGTTTCCTTTTCTACTCTTGCTAAGTACCATTTGAACTTTTCAAATGCTTCTGATTTTTCTCTTAAATACATAACAGTCATCATTCTAGAATAATCATCAACGAAAAGAATAAAGAATTTATCTCCAGTATAGCTTTGTATTCCAATAGGTCCACATAAATCAGTATGCACAATTTTCAAAATTTCTTTAGACTGATAGTTCTTACTCTTGAAACTAGTTTTACTCATTTTGCCAATCTGACAATTCTTACATAGACTAGTGTCAGGTTTCTTCAAAGTAGGAATGCCTCTAACCTTCTTGAATTTGCTTATTTTTATCATGTTATCAAAATTCACATGACATAACCTTTTGCGCCATAGCCAACTTTCTTCTATTTGAGCAATAAAGCATGAATATTCACTGAGATCAAGATAAAATAAGTTACCTTTTGTTTGTTTGCCTGATCCAATGAGTCTCCCTTTTTCATCCAACAGTCTTGCTTGACCATTCATGAATTCAACCTTGAAACCAGTGTTGATTAGCTGTGCTACACTTAGAAGATTATGTTTTAGTCCTTCAACCCAATAAGAATTATCACATATGAGTTCTTTGGTTAATGAGATTCTTCCTTTTCCTTTTATACAACAAGGTTCATTGTTTCCAAATCTTACATTACCACTGTCACAGTCTTCTAGATATTCAAATTTTGTCTTGTCACCAGTCATGTGGTGTGAACATCCGCTGTCTATTATCCATATATCATCTTTGCTTATATGAGAAATACGTGCCATCTTATCTTCATCATCATCAGATTCATCTTTTATAGCAATAAAGACAATTTCTTCTTCACTATCATCAGAATCTTTAGCCATAAAACATGATTTCTTACCTTTATCCTTGTATGATTTGAAATTCTTTTTGCCATAGTACTTGTGACTTTTCTTCTCTTCTTTGACTTGCTTGTTTTGGCAACCAGCTGCAATATGTCCAATTTCTTCACATAAAAAATAGATTAAAGGAGTTTTACCTTTATACTTATCTTTCCCTCTAGAGTACTTCTTTGCAAGTAATGCTTCTACAATTTCAAGATCACTATCAGAACTTTCTTCTGATTCTTCTTCACTTTCTGACTGAACTTCTTTAATTTTCTTGTTCTTCTTTAGTGAAACCTTGGCCTCAAATGCTGATTCAATATTTTTGGAACTAGGAACATAGTTGTCATAGTTGTCTAATTCAAAAGCTGTCAATCTTCCAACTAAAGCATGCAAAGTTATATTGTGGTTTGTTTCACATCTTCTTTCTTGAATAGCTGATACTCTTATTGCATAGATAGGGAGTAATGTTCTGAGTACCTTACTTATAACAGTCTCATCTGAGATTGTTCCTCCAGAAGCTCTAATTGCACTTACACTTGCTTTGATTCTTTCAACATATTTTGCAATGTTTTCATCTTCCTTCAGATTCATCTTGTCAAACTGTCCTCTTAGGCTTTCTGCTTTGGCTCTTTTCACATTTGCATCACCACCATATATTTTCTTCAGTGCCATCCACATTTCATATGCAGTAGTGTAGTCTTTAATATCATCAAATTCTTCATAGCTGAGAGTAGATGCAATGTCTATCATCATGGTGTTGTGAGTCTTTTTATCTGCAATGTCTTCAACAGTTAATGCGCCATTAGGAATTGTGTATTCTTCATCAATGTATTTGCATCCTGAGTCACCAATGGAAGCCAGATGAAGTCGCATGAGACCTTGCCATGCTAAAAAGTTATCTCTGTTGAGCTTTGGAATTTCCCTCTTGTAAGACATCCTGATCTTTAGTTTAGGTCCTTGAAACCCTTCCTGCAAGCACCAAATTGCTCTGATACCAATTGATGGAATATGGATGAAGTGATTGAGAGGGGGGGTGAATCAGTCAAGCATAAAAACACTTCCTTTTAATTCTTTGTAGATCCCTTAGGATATCTTAACAATGTTATCTATTTTAGCACTCGGTAAATAGATTGCAGTAACTTTGAAGATGCAGAAAGTATTAGCAATATTATCTTTATATATTCATCAACACATGTATATGATTGAGAAAGCAATTAAGAACACAAGAGACACAAGATTTAACATGGAAACCCAATATGGGAAAAACCACCAATGTATCTAGATACTGATTTTCACTTTTCTGAAGTGATGCCCGGTTAGAAGCCAACCCGGTAAAAGGTTACAAAACACACTGTTAGGTGTGACCTTGTTAGAGGATTTAAAACACCCTACTAGGAGTGGCCTGGTAAGAGGTCTTGAAAACAATTCAATGGAATTGTCACCTTGTTAAAGGATTTACATTATGGTTGTTAAACCAACTCGGTTAAGAGATTTAGAATTCACAGTTACAATGATAAGAAGGTAACAATGAAAAATGACCTGTATAATAATGCAACTGTCTTGCTGATTACAGATCTTTGTTCTGCATAAGTCTGATCCTTTCTGATCGAATAAATCTCTGCTGCACCTCAAGGATATCTGAACATCCTTCACAAATTCGCATACACCTTTCTTGCTTTTCTTCTGTAAATCTTCTGCTGTGTATCTACTTCATTTTTCACATTTGACCTTTTATTTATATGATTTTAGATTTGTCAAATCGACATTATTTAGTATAACAGTCGGCTGAATTAAGTAAACTCTTTTTGCAAAAATCCTTCAAGGGCCGACAGTGCTCGGTGACCATAACTTTCTATAATCTTTCAGAGACCGAGGGAACTCGGTAAACACCGACAATCCTTTTCCTTCGATAACCAACTGAACTTGGTAAACACTAACTTTTCTTCGATGACCGACTGAACTCGGTAAACACTAACTTTTCTTCGATGACCGACTGAACTCGGTAAACACTAACTTTTCTTCGATGACCGACTGAACTCGGTAAATGCTGAATTTCCTTTGGTAACCGAGTGAACTCGGTAGAAACTGATTTTCTTTGATAACCGAGTGGACTCGGTAAGCACTAATATTCCTGTCTGGCAGACCGACTGAGCTGGGTAGAAACTGATTGCTGCGGACTATGACATTGTGTGACATCAAAGACAATACATAATTGAGTAGCAATTTCCTTCAGACAATTGTTTCCAACACTATTCTCTGCTAAGTCTAGGCTAGTTTAGGTTAATTATTTTGCTAGGTTTAGTAATATCACATACTAACATGCGTTAGTCTTTTACTTAGGTTAGACTATCTTAGCATAGGCAAAGTTCAGAGCATAATTTTCTAACTTTCATAACACAAGATCCGCTAACACTATAGCATAGGTATTAACATCAAAAATCTGCTAAGTAAACTAACATTTAAAATTATAGAGCATTACCAACACATTAACAATAATGCTAATATTCATATTTATATTAAAATAAAGACTAATCCTTGATAATGTACATAATAATCATACTAATAGTCATCAATATTAATATCAATATTTATCTTAATATTAATATTAATTACTATTATAATTTCTTTCTTATAGAAAATTAACATCAATTAACAATCATCAATATTATACGTATAATTATAACATTCATTAATATAAACATATGTACGTATATAAAATCAACTATATGTGCTTATTTAAAAAAAACTAATCTATATATAAACATACACATATAATTATTTCATATTAGCGTACACAGATTTATACAAATGAAATGCTATAACATATATATATATACAAATTGATCAATGAACATATCTATTATCTCTGAACATTTATTTCTGTCACCAAACCAATGCTGCAAATACAATTAAGACACACATAAGTAACTAAAACCATACCACTTTGAACTATAAAACTAGATTGTCTTTCTGAAAAAATTCCTTTCTACAGGAATCTTGAATCTGAATTGATTCAAATGATAGAATCCTGATATAACACAACACTAAAATACTTAGACCATTATTCTGAGAATCAGACTTTAGTGAACTCTGAATTCTCCAAGAGTTTGAAAAACATTTTAATGATGCCAGATAACAAATTGTTCAACTGAAACATGTTCCAAAACAAGTAACAAACCATCCAGAAAATCTAAACTAATCTCAGAGTTCTAAGGATCAAGTCCAAGACTGTCAGGGCATGACACCCTTCCCCACCAGCATAGGCTTACTCCTGGAAGCTTGAGAACAAATGAGGATGAGAAATTTTCATTGCCCCTACATTTTCCCAAGTTGCAGAGGTTTCATCTTCAAGATCCCATAATACTTTTACCTATTCCACCTTGCGACCTCTAAGATTTAGCTCTCTTTGCTAGATGATTTGCACTGGTTCCAGCATCAATTGGCCATCCACTACCTGTAACACATTCCAATTAAGAACATGAGTGCTATCAGGTATGTACTTCCTTAAAATAGACACATGAAAAACATCATGGATTCAAGATAAACTGGGAGGCAAAGCAAGTCTTTAAGCAACTAGACAAACACGTTCCAAGATTTCATATGGTCCCACAAAATGTGGAGACAATTTGGAACCTTTACCATATCTAATAGGACTTTTACGGGGTCTCACCCGGAGAAATACTTTGTCCCCAACCACAAATTGACACTCAATCCTATGTAAATCTGCATATTTTTTCTGTCTATCTTGTGCTATAGAAAGGTGTTCCCTGATTCATTTCACTTGCTATTCTAGATCTTGGAGCATTTCAGGACCTAGGAGTATTCTATCTTCTAAATTATCCAAGCTTAGGGGTGTTCTACAAGGTTTCCCATATAAAGCTTGGAAAGGAGCCATACCGATAGAGCTATGATAACCATTATTATATGCAAATTCAACCAAATGCAAGAATTCTTCCCATTTGTTTTGACTATCCATGATGTACATCCTGAGCATGTCTTCCAGAATCTAATTTACACGCTCAGTTTGTCCGTCAGTCTCAGGATGATATGCTGAGATAAAATTCAGCTGAGTACCAAGTTCATGCTGCATAGACCTTGAAAGTGAAGATGTGAAAACTGGGTCCCTATCTGATATAATCTTCTTTGGAATCCCATGCAGTCTTACTACTTGTTCCATAAAAATACGTGTTACAGATGCAGCATTATAAGAAGATCTCATAGGAATAAAATGTGCAACTTTGGTTAACCTATCAACTACAATCATGATTGAATCATGCCACCTTGCTGAAAATGGTAATCCCACAATGAAATCAATGGAAATGGTATCCCATTTCCATTCAGGCACGCTATGAGACTAAAGTAAACCAGCAGGATGCTGATGTTCAGCTTTCACCCTTTGACATTCTAGACATCTAGCAACAAAATCTGCAATGTCCCTCTTCATACCTGGCCAATAATAATGCTGTTTAAGATCAGCATTCATCTTCTTAACACTAGGATGTGCTAAATATGGAGCCTTATGAGCTTCAGCCATAACCAGATTATGTAATTCCCCAATTTTGGGAATATAGATACTTCCTCTAAAGATCAGCAATCCATCAGCGCTGATTGAGTATCCTTTGAACCTGCCTTCTAAGATACTGCCACTATCTAATATAGCTTTGACATCTAAAAACCAAGGATCAGCATTCAAATTTTCTAATATTCTTTCTTTCGAATCAACTATGAGAGTTAATGAAGAAAGTTCATGACGTCTTCTACTAAGTGCATCAGCCACCTTATTCTCTTTACCCTGCACATATTTTACTTCAAAATAATATTCACACAGAAACTCCATCCATCTGCGTTGCCGTGCATTCAGATTGGGTTGTGTGAACAAATATTGAAGACTTCTATGATCAGTATGTAATTAAAAATGTTGTCCAAGGATAAAATGCCGCCATTTACTCAAAGCATGCATTACTGTAGCAAGTTCCAAATCATGAGTAGGATAATTTATCTCATGATCTTTAAGTTTTCTAGATTCAAAAGCAATAACCCTACCATCCTACATTAAAACTACTCCTAATCCATCTAAAAAGGCATCCGTGCAAACCACAAACTCTTTACAGGGATCAGGTATAGCCAACACAGGTGCACTAGTCAAACATTCTTTCAAATGCTGAAATGCTTCTTCGCATTTATCCGACCAGATAAATTTCTTACCTTTTCTCTGAAGAGAAGTGATGGGATGAGCTATTTTTGAGAAATTAGCTACAAACCTTCTATAATAGCTGGCTAGACCCATAAAACTTCTTACCACAGACACATTTGTAGGTGCAGGCCACTCTACAATTGCTCTAATTTTAGCTGGATCAATAGCTATTCCATCTCTTGTTATAATGTGTCCAAGGTAACAAATTTCAGATTTGAAAAATTCACACTTCTTAGGATTAGCATATAGCTTATTCCTTCGGAGACATTTGAAAACTTGTCTCAGATGCTATTCATGCTCCTCCAAGGAGTTAGAATAAACCAGTATGTCATCTAAAAAGACAACTACAAAGTTATCTAGGAAAGTTCTAAAAAACTCCCTGCATCAGACTCATAAAAGTTGAAGGTGCATTTGTTAAACCAAAAGGTACTACTATGAATTCGTAATGCCCATATCTTGTACGAAATGCTGTCTTATGGATATCTGCTTCCTGAATTCTTAACTGATGGTAACCAGATTTAAGATCAATTTTAGAATATACTTTAGCACCCTTCACTTGATCAAATAAATCATCAATTCTAGGTAATGGATACCTATTCTTGATGATAACTTTATTTATCTGCCTATAATCAATACATAGTCTAAGTGATCCATCTTCCTTCTTAACAAATAAAATAGGTGCACCCCAAGGAGAGACACTTGGCCTAATCAACCCCTTCTCAAGAAGTTCTTCAAGTTGCACTTTAAGTTCTACCAACTCTTGTACCATCATGTGGTAAGGAGTCTTAGAAATAGGTTCAGTGCCAGGCATAAGGTCAATTATAAAGTCTATTTCTCTCTTGGGTGGAATACCCAGAATTTTTGTTACAAAGACATCTGAAAATTCCTTCAACAAAGGATGGTCTAAACTGGTATTAAATGCTATAGGTTTAGAAAAGTCATTAACAAATACAAGAAATAGTTTGCAGCCTTTCTGCAAACACCTTTGAAGTTGTTTGGCAAAAATTGTTCTGATAGAAATAGGCCTCTTAATCGCTGTTATGAATTTATTAGCTCCATAATCATCAATGCATCTAATAACCTTTTCTTTGCAGTCAATAACAGCTTGATGCTGATTCAACCAATCCATTCCTAGTATAATATCATAGGTTCCTAGAGGAATGACCCTAAGGTTTACTGTAGTAGTAAATGCCTTAAGTTGTAATTCACAATCAATAGCTATCAGCCTAGTTTCTACCTTAGACCCAGAAGCTAACTCAACTAGCCATGCCAACTTAGCCTTTCTCATAGGAATATCACAATGCTTAACCAAATTGGCAGAAATGAAAGAATCAGTGGCACCTGAGTCAAATAAAATGGAAATTTTCATACCTTGACAATTACCTTTGGCCTCAATCACCGTGTTCTGATGTTCTTCTTGATTATGATCCACAGTAGAAAAAATACAGTGGTTCCTACCAGAATCTCCAACAGTAGCCTCAAAACCTGATGCTTTTGACCTACCCTGATTGTTACCTCGAAGAGGACAATTCCATTATAGATGACTGAGCTGCCCACAATGCCAACATTCTGCTCCTCTTTTGGTGCTCTTATCTTGTAAGGAGATTGCTGGTGGTGGTGCATAACTCTTCTGCACACTTTGAGCAGGCTTAAAGGACTTAGGTAATTCAGGGACCTTAAAGCTCTTGTTTGTTTTGGGAAATTTCTCAAATTTTCTCTTTTGAGATTTGCTTACAAAGCCACTAGGTGCTACCTTAGAATTTTCCTTGAAAGGTTTTTGATTCTTACTACTACTTGGAACTGGTGGATTAATAGTGCTTTTGGTTGAAAAACCAGATTTCATTTCTCCAAGCTTAGCCTGATCAACAGCTTCCTTAATGGTCTTTGGTTTGAAAGTTCTCACTTCTTCACCAATTTTAGGATTTAGACCCCTAATAAAATGTTGCACCAAAGGTTTATTACCTTCATTCTAACTGACACATTTATTTAACTGAAAGAACTTCCTTTCATACATTTCCACTGTGGTATTTCCTTGTGAAATGTTAAAGAATTCCTCAGACCTAGATTGTTGCCAATACTGAGACATAGACCTTTCTCGGAATCTCTCTAAGAACAATTCCCAAGTGACTTGAGAAATATGGATTCCAAGGTGTTCTAATTCCATTTCCCACCATATGGATGCAAAAGACCTTAACTGCATTGCAGTCAAATGAATTTTCACATTTGTGTGATAGTTGTGAAGAATAAAACATCTCTCGATGTTTAGAAGCCAAGCTTCTACTTCATTACCAGCTTCTGTTCCATTAAAGTATGGACCTTTAAGCTTAGATAGTTCATTTAGCTGTGTCCTAATAATAGGATCCTCTGCTATAGCCTGGTTGGCATTGGGAATCTATATATTCTGAGCATTTGCTCCCACACCAGGAATATTATTCCTAGCTTCAATCCCATCCAACCGTTCAAGAATTCGCTGAAGAATTTCAGCTTGAGCTTCCCTTTGCTCTTCACCCTAAGGATTTTCATCACCAAGCATTCCTTGGTGGACCTATCCTCTACCTTGACCACGACCATGGCCCCTATGTCCTCCTTTGCCTCTGCCTGCATCGGCATCAACATCAGCAGGGATTCCTTGTCCCCGAGCTCCTCGAGTAACAGGAGGCATACTTGAATTCCTATAAAAGAGATTTAATTAAAATCCTCATAGGAAGCATAATGTAAACCCTTCTAATCCCTCGAGCCCTGAGTGTTTAAACCTAGGCTCTGATACCAACTGCAACACCCCAAGCTAAAACCAACTAACAAGAAATGAAAACTCAAACAAACACCAAATATTTTTTTTTATTCCAGAATATAATTCCATTACATAACATCTTTACAACCAAATACCAAGAGTATTAATACTGCATTATTACATATCTGATAATTGCATCTGAGTATTTGGATATACTCTTATTTAAATACAATACAAAATTTCAAATACAATCAGATTGTCAACTGATTCAAATCAGATTCAGATACATTTTACAACCAAGAACCAAACTACATCTAGTCCTTAATGTTCTATTAGCAGATTATTCTTCCAAGTCCTTCTACCAAATATATATAGAACTTGAAATCATAAGCAAACACAACCGACAAACACAACAGGGCTTAGTCACATTGTCTAAGTTGTTAAAACCTCCAGTAAACCTGCATGTTAGATATAGTAACAGCATGATAAACATGTAATCCATATAACATATATTCTAAAAGTACAATTTTCTTTTCACAACCAGATTTAAAGCAAGTACCTAATTTCTTACAAACAGTTATGTAGAAATAAACTCACATAGATTATGTCAAGGTAATGATCCAGTAGTTCATGGGTGTCAACATAAGAATCTACATTCAGCCACTCGTAAGATTCAATATGTCAGGTGAAACCATAAGTTCTTATTTTGTTATATGAAACCCAAACCCATGAATTTTAATATTATCACTTGATTAAATAACTGTCATAAACTTTCCCATAAGGATCTAGACTAGTGTCGGAGGGCATCCGACAAAATAATTCTATCACCACAAGTTACTCGATTTATGACAGCCACCCAATCTAAAGGATCAAACTTGCATAATCTAAGAATACACATGATTTAACTGCTATAAATAGAAATGAACTACAGAATTCCATTTAAATAAAATAGTTATTTCCATTGCATCAATAATAAAATTGAATCCACAATTTGGAAATCCATATAAAACCATGTTTCCATATTACCATTCCATACTTAACCAAGCATCAAATCTTCTGACTGAAATTATAACCATAATCTATTCCATCATAGTAACATCATCACAAAATGCCATTAACAATTTCATTCACATTGGAATCTTGTCTACAACGATTATAAATAAATCTATTCATAAACAGACTGCATCTGAATTATACAGAAATCTTCCACAAAACTCATTACAGATATCAATTAAATAAGTTTGTTGAACTTAACAGAATATATATATATATATATATATATATATATATATATATATATATATATATATATATATATATATATATATATATATATATATATATATATATATATATATATATTTTAAAAATATAATTTACACTCTATACTGTTATCTATAAGTTCATATCCCTATATTCATGACAGCGTACATATATGTATATATCATGGCAATATATATACATAGATGTATTCTAGCATGCATATAGTCATATAACCTCATACATAACATTCCAGACTTTACACTCTGTACTGTTATCTATAAGTTCATATCCCTATATTCATGACAGTGTACATATATGTATATATCACGGCAATATATATACATACATGTATTCTAGCATGCATATAGTCATATAACCTCATACATAACATTCCAGAATGCTAAGTAAAATATCTAATTTTACCGTTATCATAGAATGCAAGAACACGAATTACACATATAACTTTACATCCTAGAAGTTCAGAATTAGAAAATGAATTTACCAAGTTGTAAGGGTGTATATTCATTCTAAAGACTGCATGCAACTAGAATAATCTTATTTCTAATCTGACACCAAAGCATTACATCATTTATAAAACTGAAACTATAATGCCATCGAATTTTTATTCAGTCAATAATACTCTGTCGACAGACATTTAATTCATATATATATATATATATATATATATATATATATATATATATATATATATATATATATATATATATATATATATATATATATATATATATATATATATATATATATATATATATATATATATATATATATATATATTTATCTAGACATCCTACTAAAAGATTAGCACACGATTTCCATTGTTCTCGGCAATCCTAAGATCATATGAAATCTTGAACTAGTAACTAGCCCCAAAGAAATACGGCTTTAAATTCATATGCAATACACCATAACAGAACTAAAACCAAATCAAGTAATGGTGCAATAAATTTACAAAAAAATTTAGAATCGAAACAACCTCCTAACTCTTCAAGAGACCCGAGAGTAAAAGAAGTTACAGATCTAAGAACAAATTACCGATCCCCCACCGAATTCAAGGAACTGTGCAATAAAAAAGAAAACAAATGCCCAAATCTATTATATTTCAAGATTGTCCAATATATTATGGAAATCGACAAATACAAATGTCCATGATTGAAAAAAAAACCAATCTAAATCAAAGGACACTCATTCGGATGTAAACTGAGTCATAATCAACAAGTTTATAAATCTTATGCTTCTGACAACCACATTATAGGCCTAATAAAGACTCGTACTGAAGTTTTCATAAAGTAAAAACAATAACTCCATCGTATCTGATTATTACAATAATCATCATTATCAATAATTATTACATATGCAAAATTTTTCGCATTATGCTTTCTGAAATGAAAACACTCAATGCTTCCCTCTAACGACCACAAACAATTTATGCATGGCATTCAAACAATGATACCCAGCAAACGTCATCTAGAGATGTGAACCACATAAAACACGTTATGAATAGAAGAACACAATAATGACTGGCAGAAAAGAAAACACTCGAAACTAAACAATATTTGACAAAGAGTTCTCCACCTATACCACAAACTTTAGCTCCGAAAATCCTTTAGAAAATACAACTATACTACTACAGAATGGTTCATGCTATGATTAAAGAAAAACATACTACCTTTATTTTGTAACAAACCCGAATACAGAATAACATCCCAAGCCATTGATAACCGTCAAGATACCATAAAACCCCATCCTTATTTCTTTCTATAAACATTTGGGTTTTCATATGTTAAAACTTCATAAACGGCTAGGACTATAGTAATCGTAGACAAAACTAAAACTATTAATACAAATCCCTAATACAAAATGTACCCATAATACAATTAATGGAGTTCAAAAAGTTCTAGTAGAACCAGAGATTGACATTACGGAAACAAACCCTTTAACACAGAAAAACCCATAACCGAAACATAAACACCCACTTTCCTCTGTATATGAAATCTTTGAAAACAAAGATTACATACATTCATAGCAAGCTTACAATAAATCTTCGGACAGAGAAGACAAACTTTTTAAAACAAACAAGTTTACACTACATCTTCATTCTCAGCTTCTATTAACATAAAAAACAAATTCCATTCACAATCCTATCCGAATAGTACCAAAATATACTTTCATGCAAAAATAAACTCAAAGTAATAGAGAGAGTGATATGGGTGAGAGAATGCCCTTGCCTGAGAAAATGCGAGGGTGAACACTAAAAGACCGCTTGCAAAGCTTCCTACCCAACTCGCAGACAAAGTCTTCATCTTCCTCAAAGCCGTGCTTCACAAAAATCTCACAACCAACTCTCACAACAAACTCAGAGAAAATGCAACCACGATATCGACAGAAGAAATGAGGTATGCAATGCCATGAAGATAAAATGAACTGGTAAAACACAAGAATCTCCCTCATGGTTAACAACTTCCCAAAATTTCGTAGAGAAACCCGTTGAACAGAGGGTTCGTTATTTTTCCAAACTGAAGTTCATCAATGGTGAACTAAAACCAAAATGCGACCCAACACCAAGCAATATGACAGATAAGACATACGATAAATGCTCATTACTATGAGCTAATCCCAAAAACCCCACTCACATAATAAACTCAACACTTGGCATTTTATATACAGCTTGCATACCAATACCTGCCGTATTGAATTGCCAAGTTTGCCGCCATATCAATCCACTATTCTCTTCTAAGTCTAGGCTAGTTTAGGTTAATTGTTTTGCTAGGTTTAGTAATATCGCATACTAACATGCCTTAGTCTTTTACTTAGGTTAGACTATTTTAGCATAGGCAAAGTTCAGAGCATAATTTTCTAACTTTCATAACACAAGATCCGCTAACACTATAGCATAGGTATTAACATCAAAAATCTGCTAAGTAAACTAACATTTAAAATTATAGAGCATTACCAACACATTAACAATAATGCTAATATTAATATTTATATTAAAATAAATACTAATCCTTGCTAATGTACATAATAATAATACTAATAGTCATCAATATTAATATCAATATTTATCTTAATATTAATATTAATTACTATTATAATTTCTTTCTTATAGAAAATTAACATCAATTAACAATCATCAATATTATACGTATAATTATAACATTCATTAATATAAACATATGTACGTATATAAAATCAACTATATGTGCATATTTAAAAAAAAATTATCTATATATAAACATACACATATAATTATTTCATATTAGTGTACACAGATTTATACAAATGAAATGCTATAACATATATATATACAAATTGATCAATGAACATATCTGTTATCTCTGAACATTTATTTCTGTCACCAAACCAATTCTGCAAATACAATTAAGACACACATAAGTAACTAAAACCATACCATTTTGAACTATAAAACTAGATTGTCTTTCTAAAAACATTCCTTCCTACAGGATTCTTGAATCTGAATTGATTCAAATGATAGAATCCTGATATAACACAACACTAAAATACTTAGACCATTATTCTGAGAATCAGACTTTAGTGAACTCTAAATTCTCCAAGAGTTTGAAAAACATCTTAACGATGCCAGATAACAAATTGTTCAACCGAAACATGTTCCAAAACAAGTAACAAACCATCCAAAAAATCTAAACTAATCTCAGAGTTCTAAGGATCAAGTCCAAGACTGTCAGGCCATGACACCTTTCCCCACCAACATAGGCTTACTCCTGGAAGCCTGAAATTTTCATTGCCCTTGCATCTTCCCATGTTGTAGAGGTTTCATCTTCAACATCCCATAATACTTTTACCTATTCCACCTTGCGACCTCTAAGATTTAGCTCTCTTTGCTGGACGATTCGCACTGGTTCCAGCATCAATTGGCCATCCACTACCTGTAACACATTCCAATTAAGAACATGAGTGATATCAGGTATGTACTTCCTTAAAATAGACACATGAAAAACATCATGGATTTGAGATAAACTGGGAGGCAAAGAAAGTCTGTAAGCAACTGGACCAATACGTTCCAAGATTTCAAATTGTCCCACAAAATGTGGAGACAATTTGGAACCCTTACCATATCTAATAGGACTTTACGGAGGTCTCACCCATAGAAATACTTTGTCCCCAACCACAAACTGATGCTCAATCCTATGCAAATTTGCATATTTTTTCTGTCTATCTTTTGTTGTAGAAAGGTGTTCCCTGATTCGTTTCACTTGCTGTTCTAGATCTTGGAGCATTTCAGGACCTAGGAGTATTCTATCTTCTAAATTATCCCAGCTTAGGGGTGTTGTACAAGGTCTCCCATATAAAGCTTGGAAAGGAGCCATACCTATAGAGCTATGATAACTGTTATTATATGCAAATTCAACCAAATGCAAGAATTCTTCCCATTTGTTTTGTCTATCCATGACATACATCCTGAGCATGTCTTCCAGAATCTGATTTACATGCTTAGTTTGTCCGTCAGTCTTAGGATGATATGCTGAGCCGAAATTCAGCTGAGTACCAAGTTCACGCTGCATAGACCTCCAAAGTGAAGATGTGAAAATTGGGTACCTATCTGATATAATCTTCTTTGGAATCCCATGCAGTCTTACTACTTGTTCCATAAAAATACGTGCTACAGATGCTGCATTAGAAGAAGATCTCACAGGAATAAAATGTGCAACTTTGGTTAACCTGTCAACTACAACCATGATTGAATCATGCCACCTTGCTGAAAATGATAATCCCATGATGAAATCAATGGAAATGGTATCCCATTTCCATTCAGGCACGCTATGAGACTGAAGTAAACCAGCAGGATGCTGATGTTCAGCTTTCACCCTTTGACATTCTAGACATCTAGCTACAAAATCTGTAATGTCCCTCTTCATACCTGGCCAATAATAATGTTGTTTAAGATTAGCATTCATCTTCTTAACACCAGGATGTGCTAAATATGGAGCCTTATGAGCTTCAGCCATAACCAGATTACACAATTCCCCAATTTTAGGAATATAGATACTTCCTCTAAAGATCAGTAATCCATCAGCGCTGATTGAGTATCCTTCAAACCTACCTTCTAAGATACTGCCACTATCTAATATAGCTTTGACATCTAAAAACCAAGGATCAGCATTCAAATTTTCTAATATTCTTTCTTTCAAATCAACTGTGAGAGTTAATGAAGAAAGTTCATGACGTCTTCTGCTAAGTGCATCAGCCACCTTATTCTCTTTACCCTGCACATATTTTACTTCAAAATCATATTCACACAGAAACTCCATCCATCTGCATTGTCATGCATTCACATTGGGTTGTGTGAATAGATATTGAAGACTTCTGTGATTAGTATGTAATTCAAAATGTTGTCCAAGGAGAAAATGCTGCCATTTAGTCAAAGCATGCATTACTGCAACAAGTTCCAAATCATGAGTAGGATAATTTATCTCATGATCTTTAAATTTTCTAGATTCAAAAGCAATAACCCTACCATCATGCATTAAAACTACTCCTAATCCATCTAAAGAGGCATCCGTGCAAACCACAATCTCTTTACAGGGATCAGGTACAGCCAACACAGGTGCACTAGTCAAACATTCTTTCAAATGCTGAAATGCTTCTTCACATTTATCCGACCAGATAAATTTCTTACCTTTTCTCTGAAGAGAAGTGATGGGATGAGCTATTTTTGAGAAATTAGCTACAAACCTTCTATAATAGCTGGCTAGACCCATAAAACTTCTTACTTCAGACACATTTGTAGGTGCAAGCCACTCTACAATTGCTCTAATTTTAACAGGATCAACAGCTATTCCATCGCCTGTTATAATGTGTCCAAGGTAACAAATTTCAAATTTGAAAAATTCACACTTCTTAGGATTAGCATATAGCTTATTCCTTTGGAGACATTCGAAAACTTGTCTCAGATTATGTTCATGCTCCTCCAAGGAGTTAGAATAAACCAGTATGTCATCTAAAAAGACAACTACAAATTTATCTAGGAAAGTTCTAAAAAACTCCCTACATCAGACTCATAAAAACTAAAGGTGCATTTGTTAAACGAAAAGGTACTACTATGAATTCATAATGCCCATATCTTGTACGAAATGTTGTCTTATGGATATCTGCTTCCTGAATTCTTAACTGATGGTAACCAGATTTAAGATCAATTTTAGAATATACTTTAGCACCCTTCACTTGATCAAATAAATCATCAATTCTAGGTAATGGATACCTATTCTTGATGGTAACTTTCTTTATCTACCTGTAATCGATACATAGTCTAAGTGATCCATCTTTTTTCTTAAGAAATAAAATAGGTGCACCCCAAGGAGAGACACTTGGCCTAATCAACCCTTTCTCAAGAAGTTCTTCAAGTTGCACTTTAAGTTCTACCAACTCTTGTACCATCATGTGGTAAGGAGTCTTAGAAATAGGTTCAGTGCCAGGCATAAGGTCAATTCTAAAGTCTATTTCTCTCTTGGGTGGAATACCCAGAATTTTTGTTTCAAAGATATCTAAAAATTCCTTCAACAAAGGATGGTCTAAACTAGTATTAAATGCTATAGGTTCAAAAAAACCATTAACAGATACAACAAACAGTTTGCAGCCTTTCCGCAAACACCTTTGAAGTTGTTTGGCAGAAATTGTTCTAATAGAAATAGGCCTCTTAATCCCTGTTATGAATTTATTAGCTCCATAATCATCAATGCATCTAATAACCTTTTCTCTACAGTCAATAACAGCTTGATGCTCATTCAATCAATCCATTCCTAGTATAATATCATAGGTTCCTAGAGGAATGACCCTAAGGTTTACTGTAGTAGTAAACACCTTAAGTTTTAATTCACAATGAAGAGCTATCAGCCCAATTTCTAACTTAGACCCAGAAGCTAACTCAACTTGCCATGCCAACTTAGCCTTTCTCACAGGAATATCACAATGCTTAACCAAATTGGTAGAAATGAAAGAATCAGTGGCACCTGAGTCAAATAAAATGGAAATTTTCATACCTTGACAATTACCTTTGGCCTCAATCACCGTGTTCTGATGTTCTGCTTGATTATGATCCACAGTAGCAAAAATACGGTGGTTCCTGCTAGAATCTCCAATAGTAGCCTCAGAACCTGATGCTTTTGACCTACCCTGATTGTTACCTCAAAGAGGACAATTCCATTGTAGATGACCCAACTACCCACAATGCCAACATTTTGCTCCTCTTTTGGTGCTCTTATCTTGTGAGGAGTTTGCTGGTGGTGGTGCATAACTCTGCTGCACACTTTGAGCAGGCTTAAAGGACTTAGGTAATTCAGGGACCTTAAAGCTCTTGTTTGTTTTGGGAAATTTCTCAAATTTTCTCTTTTGAGATTTGCTTACAAAGCCACTAGGTGCTGCCTTAGAATTGTCCTTGAAAGGTTTTTGACTCTTACTATTGCTTGGAACTGGTGGATTAACAGTGCTTTTGGTTGAAAAACTAGATTTCATTTCTGGAAGCTTAGCTTGATCAGCAGCTTCCTTAATTGTTTTTGGTTTGACAGTTCTCACTTCTTCACCAATTTTAGGATTTAGACCCCTGATAAAATGTTGCACCAAAGTTTTATCACCTTCATTCCAATCAGAATATTTCTTTAACTGAAAGAACTTCCTTTCATACATTTCCACTGTGGTATTTCCTTGTGAAATGTTAAAGAATTCCTCAGACCTGGATTGTTGCAAGTACTTAGACATAAACCTTTCCCGGAATCTCTCTAAGAACAATTCCCAAGTGACTTGAGAAATATGGATTCCAAGGTGTTCTAATTCCATTTCCCACCATATGGATGCAAAAGACCTTAACTGCATTGCAGTCCAATGAACTTTCACATTAGTGTGATAGTCATGAAGAATAAAACATCTCTCGATGTTTAGAAGCCAAGCTTCTACTTCATTACCAGTTTCTGTTCCATTAAAGTATGGACCTTTAAGCTTAGATAGGTCCTTTAGCTGTGTCCTGATAATAGGATCCTCTGCTATAGCCTGGTTGGCATTGCGAATCTGTATATTCTGAGCATTTGCTCCCACACCAGGAATATTATTCCTAGCTTCAATCCCATCCAACCGTTCAAGAATTCGCTGAAGAATTTCAGCTTGAGCTTCCCTTTTCTCTTCACCCTGAGGATTTTCATCACCAAGCATTCCTTGGTGGACCTGTCCTCTACCTTGACCACAACTGCGGCCCCTATGTCCTCCTTTGCCTCTGCCTGCATCGACATCAGCAGGGATTCCTTGTCCCCGAGCTCCTAGAGTAACAGTAGGCATACTTGAATTCCTATAAAAGAGATTTAATTAAAATCCTCATAGGAAGCATAATGTAAACCCTTCTAATCCCTTGAGCCCCAAGTGTTTAAACCTACGCTCTGATACCAACTGTAACACCCCAAGCTAAAACCAACTAACAAGAAATGAAAACTCAAACAAACACTGAACATTTTTTTTTTTTCTAGAATATAATTCTATTACATAACATCTTAACAACTAGATACCAAGAGTATTAATACTACATTATTACATATCTGATAATTGCATCTGAGTATTTGGATATACTCTTATTTAAATACAATACAAAATTTCAAATACAATCAGATTGTCAACTGATTCAAATAAGATTCAGATACATTTTACAACCAAGAACCAAACTACATCTAGTCCTTAATGTTCTATCAGCAGATTATTCTTCCAAGTCCTTCTACCAAATATATATAGAACCTGAAATCATAAGCAAACACAACAGGGCTTCGTCACATTGTCTAAGTTGTTAAAACCTTAAGTAAACCTGCATGTTAGATATAGTAACAGCATGATAAACATGTAATCCATATAACAGATATTCTGAAAGTACAATTTTCTTTTCACAACCAGATTTAAAGCAAGTACCTAATTTCTTACAAATAGTTATGCAGAAATAAACTCGCATAGATTATGTCAAGGTAATGATCTAGTACTTCATGGGTGTCAACATAAGAATCTACGTTCAGCCACTCGTAAGATTCAATATGTCAAGTGAAACCATAATTTCTTATTTTGTTATATGAAACCCAACCCATGAATTTTAATATTATCACTTGATTAAATAACTGTCATAAACTTTCCCATAAGGATCTAGACTAGTGTCGGAGGGCATCCGACAAAATAATTCTATTAGCACAAGTTACTCGATTTATGACAGCCACCCAATCTAAAGGATCACACTTGCATAATCTAAGAATACACATGATTTAACTTCTATAAATAGAAATGAACTACAAAATTCCATTTCAATAAAATAGTTATTTCTGTTGCATCAATAATAAAATTGAATCCACAATCTAGAAATCCATATAAAACCATGTTTCCATATTACCATTCCATACTTAACCAAGCATCAAATCTTTTGACTGAAATTATAACCATAATCTATTCCATCATAGTAACATCAACACAAAATGCCATTAACAATTTCATTCACATTGGAATCTTATCTACAACGATTATAAATAAATCTATTCATAAACAGACACCATCTGAATTATACAGAAATCTTCCACAAAACTCATTACAGATATCAATTAAATAAGTTTGTTGAACTTAACAGAATTATATATATATATATATATATATATATATATATAGATATATACATATATATATATACATATATATATATATATACATATATATATATATATATATATATATATATATATATATATATATATATATGTATATGTGTATATATATATATATATATATATATATACATATATATATGTATATATATATATATATATATATATATATACATATATATATGTATTATATATATATATACATATATATATGTATATATATATATATATATATATATATATATATATACATATATATATATATATATATATATATATATATATATATATATATATATATATATATATGTATATGTATATATATATATATATATATATATATATGTATATATATATATATATATATATATATGTATATATATATATATATATATATATATATATATATGTATATATATATATATATATATATATATATATATGTATATATATATATATATATATAGATATATTTTAAAAATATACTTTACACTCTATACTGTTATCTATAAGTTCATATCCCTATATTCACGACAGCGTAAATATATGTATATATCACGGCATATATATACATACATGTATTCTAGCATGCATTATAGTCATATAACCTCATACATAACATTCCAGACTTTACACTCTGTACTGTTATCTATAAGGTCATATCCCTATATTCACGACAACATACATATATGTATATATCATGGTAATATATATACATACATGTATTCTAGCATGCATATAGTCATATAACCTCATACATAACATTCCAGAATGCTAAGTAAAATATCTAATTTTACCGTTATCATAGAATGCAAGAACACAAATTACACATATAACATTACATCCTAGAAGTTCAGAATTAGAAAATGAATTTACCAAGTTGTAAGGGTGTATATTCATTTTAAAGACTGCATGCAACTAGAATAATCTTATTTCTAATCTCACACCAAAGTATTACATCATTTATACAACTGAAACTATAATGCCATCAAATTTTTATTCAGTCAATAATACTCTGTCGACACACATTTAATTCATATATATATATATATATATATATATATATATATATATATATATATATATATAATATATATATATATATATTTATCTAGACATCCTACTAAAGATTAGCACACGATTTCCATTGTTCTCGGCAATCCTAAGATCATATCAAAACTTGAACTAGTAACTAGCCCCAAAGAAATACGGCTTTAAATTCATATGCAATACACCATAACAGAACTAAAACCAAATCAAGTAATGGTGCAATAACTTTACAAAAAATTTAGAATTGAAACAGCCTCCTAACTCTTCAACAGACTCGAGAGTAAAAGAAGTTACAGATCTAAGAACAAATTACCGATCCCCCCACCAAATTCAAGGAACTATGCAATAAAAAAGAAAACAAATGCCCAAATCTATTATATTTCAAGATTGTCCAATATATTATGGAAATCAACAAATAAAAATGTCCATGATTGAAAAAAAAAACCATCTAAATCAAAGGACCACTCATTCGGATGTAAACCGAGCCATAATCAACAAGTTTATAAATCTTATCCTTCTGACAACCACATTATAGGCCTAATAAAGACTCATACTGAAGTTTTCATAAAGTAAAAACAATAACTCCAGCGTATCTGATTATTACAATAATCATCATTATCGGTAATTCTTACATATGGAAAAGTTTTCGCATTATTCTTTCTGAAACCAAAACACTCAATGCTTCCCTCTAACGACCACAAACAATTTATGCATGGCATTCAAATAATGATACCTAGCAAAGATCGTCTACAGACGTGAACCACATAAAACACGTTATGAACAGAAAAACACAATAATGACTGGCAGAAAAGAAAACACTCAAAACTAAACAATATTTCACAAAGAGTTCTCCATCTATACCACAAACTTTATCTCTGAAAATCCTTTAGAAAATACAACTATACTACTATAGAATGGTTCATGCTATGATTAAAGAAAAACATACTACCTTTATTCTGTCACAAACCCGAATACAGAATAACATCCCAAGCCATTGATAACCATCGAGATACCATAAAACCCCATCCTTATTTCTTTATATAAACATTTGGATTTTCATATGTTAAAACTTCATAAATGGCTAGGACTATAGTAACCGCAGACAAAACTAAAACTATTAATACAAACCCCTAATACAAAATGTACCCATAATATAGTTAATGGAGTTCAAAAAGTTCTAGTAGAACCAAAGATTCACATTACGGAAAAAAACCCTTTAACACAGAAAAACCCATAACCGAAACATAAACACCCACTTTCCTCTGTATATGAAAACTTTGAAAACAAAGATTACATACATTCATACAAAGCTTACAATAAAACTTCGAACAGAGAAGACAAACTTTTAAAAACAAACAAGTTTACACTAGATCTTCATTCTCAGCTTCTATTAACATAAAAAACAAATTCCATTCACAATCCTATCCATATAGTACCAAAATATACTTTCATGCAAAAATAAACTCAAAGTAATAGAGAGAGTGATATGGGTGAGAGAATGCCCCTGCCTAAGAAAATGCGAGAGTGAACACTAAAAGACCGCTTGCAGAGCTTCCTACCCAACTCGCAGACAAAGTCTTCATCTTCCTCAAAGCCGTGCTTCACAAAAATCTCACAACCAACTCTCACAACAAACTCAGAGAAAATGCAACCATGATATCAATAGAAGAAACGAGGTATGCAATGCCGTGAAGATAAAACAAACTGGTGAATCACAAGAATCTCCCTCATGGTTAACGAACTTCCCAAAATTTCACAGAGAAACCCGTTCAACAGAGGGTTCATTATTTTTCCAAACTGAAGTTCATCAATGGTGAACTGAAACCAAAATGCGATCCAACACCAAGCAATATGACAGATAAGACATACGATAAATGCTCATTACTGCGAGCTAATCCCAAAAACCCCACTCACATAATAAACTCAACACTTGGCATTTTCTGTACTGCTCGCATACCAATACCTGCCGCATTGAATTGCCAAGTTTGCCGCCATATCAATCCACTATTCTCTGCTAAGTCTAACTTTCATAACACAAGATCCGCTAACACTATAGCATAGGTATTAACATCAAAAATCTGCTAAGATAAACTAACATTTAAAATTATAGAGCATTACCAACACATTAACAATAATGCTAATATTAATATTTATATTAAAATAAATACTAATCCTTGCTAATGTACATAATAATAATACTAATAGTCATCAATATTAATATCAATATTTATCTTAATATTAATATTAATTACTATCATAATTTCTTTCTTATAGAAAATTAACATCAATTAACAATCATCAATATTATACGTATAATTATAACATTCATTAATATAAACATATGTACGTATATAAAATCAACTATATGTGCATATTTAAAAAAAAATTATCTATATATAAACATACACATATAATTATTTCATATTAGCGTACACAGATTTATACAAATGAAGGAGACCAAAGAAAAGGTATGTGGTAATGCAAGAATAACTTTTGTTGATGGAAGGAAATTCCTAGATGGTATGAGGTATGAGCATGTGTGTTTTTCTTTAATTCCAAAAGTTGGTAAAGAGGAAGTAGAGGTTGAAGATTTGTTGAATGAGTTTCAAGATATTATATCTAATAATGTACCTGATGGATTACTACCAGTAAGGAAGATCAGTCATCAGATGGATTTGATTTCAAGAGCTAGTTTTCCAAACTAGGCGGCACACAGAATGACACTAGCAGAAAGTGAAGAGTTAAACAAATAAGTACATGAGTTATTACAGAAGGGATTGATTTAGGAGAGCCTGAGTCCATTTGTTATACCAGCAGTATTAGCACCAAAGAAGAATGGAGAATGGAGAATGTGTATAGATTCCAGAGAAATAAATAATTTGACAATCAAGTATAGGTTTTCATTGCCACGAATGGATGATATTATGAATTGTTTGAGTGGAGTCGTGTATTTCTCAAAGATAGATCTGAAGAGTGGATATCACCAGATTTAGATCAGAGAAGGAGATCAATGGAAGACTACCTTCAAGACAAAGGAATGACTGTATGAGTGGTTAGTCATGCCTTTTGGGCTAACTAATGCACCGAGCACTTTCATGTGGCTCATGAACGAGGTTCTGAAAAAATTTCTATGTAAGTTTTTCATTGTTTACCTAGATGATATTTTGATCTTTAGCAAGACATTGGAGAAACATATGATGCATATTCGTATGGTGTTTGAGAAGCTGAGAGATGAGAAATTATTGATTAATTTGAAAAAGTGCAGTTTTGTGAAGAAGGAATTAGTGTATTTGGGATTTGTAGTTTTAGCAGAAGGTCCAAAAATGGATCCAAAGAAAGTACAGGCTATCCTTGAATGGCCTACTACAAGGAGTGCTACTGAGGTAAGATCTTTTCATGGTTTGGCTAGTTTTTATAGAAAGTTTATCGAAAATTTTAGTAGTATTGGTGGACCCTTGACTGAAACAATGAGAGGGGATAGAAAAAAGTTCAAGTGGACTAATGGGGGGTGGATAAGAGTTCTAAAATGTTGAAAAAAAAGGTTATAGAACAACCTATTTTGGCACTTCCTGATTTTAATAAAGTGTTTTCAAGTAGACTATGATGCTAGTGGTACTACAATAGGAGCTATTATGAGTCAAGAAGGTAAACCTATTGGCTTATTTCAGTGAGAAGTTGAATGATGCCAAGAGGAAATATTATGTTTATGATCAGAAATTTTATGCTATAGTTTAGGCATTGAAGAAGTGGAGACACTATCTACTTCGTAAGGAGTTTATTTTGTATACTGATTATCAAGCTTTGCAATATTTGAATAGTCAAGGAAAGTTTAATCAAAGGTATTTGAAATGGGTTGAGTTTTTGCAGAGTTATATATTTGTTTTGAAAGATAAGAGTGGAAAGTCTAATAGGGTTGCAGATGCTCTTAGCAGAAGGAAAACTATTGCTGAAAAAGATGCAGATTGAGGTGGTTGGGTTCAAGGAACTCAAGAATTTGTATCCAGAGGATCCTGATTTTTGTGAAGCTTGGAAAGCTTGTAAAGAACCTGTTACTCTAAATAGGATGAAGTGGTTGGATTTCATCATTCAAGATGATATGCTATTCAGAGGGAGTGAGTTGTGCATTCCAAGAAGTTCTATGAGGGAGAATCTCACAATGAGAAGCATAGTGGAGGATTGGCTAGACATTTTGGTCATGATAAAACCTTTGCTTTGGTTAGTGAGAATTATTATTAGCCATAGTGGCAGTAAGATGTCAAGAAGTTTGTATAGAGTTGTAAAGTATGTCAGATGGTGAAAGGAGTGAAGTAAAAATACATGGGTCTATCAGCCATTACCTATACTAGAGAAGCCTTGGGAGGATATCAGTATGGACTTTGTTCTTGGTTTACCAAAGACACAGCGGGGGGACATGATTCAATTTTTGTGGTAGTTGAAAAAATTTCAATGATGACATATTTTATTCTCTGTAAGAAGACTAATGATGTTGTTCATGTAGCAGGATTATTTTTCAAAGAAGTGGTGAGACTACATGGTTTGCCAAAGAGTATAGTTTCATATAGGAACACTAAGTTCATTGGATATTTCTAGCATACATTATGGAAGAAGTTGAAGACAAATTTGAAGTTCAGCTCATCACGTCATCCACAGACAGATGGACAGATAAAGGTGGTGAATAGGAGTTTGAGAAATTTGCTGAGATGTTTGGTTGGAGATAAGTCAACAAGATGGGATTTGATTTTATCACAGGCAGAATTTGCATATAATAATTCTATCAATAGGAGCACTGGTAAATCATCATTCCAAATTGTATATGGGAGTAGTCCAAGAAATGCATTTGAGTTGAGAAAGATAGATAAAGGAAAAATAAGTAGTGCTGAACCTGAAGATTTTGCAGAACACTTGAAGAACATCCATGAGGAGGTGAGGAAGCATATTACCAAGATGAATGCACAGTATAAGGCTAAGGAAGAAGTGAAAAGGAGGCATAATGAATTTCAGGTTGGAGATGAAGTCATGGTTCATTTGTAAAAAAAAATATTTCTAGTTGGTACATATAACAAGCTGAAAATGAAGAAGTTTGGGGCCATGTAAGATACTGAAGAAGCATGATTCAGGAAATCCATATCAGGTCAAGTTGCCTACTGAGCTAAATACTTTACCAGTATTTAATGTTTCACATCTGACAAAGTGTCATGAAGGAGGTGTTGAAGATGAGGTTACAGCAACATAGTTGAGTACTCCAACAACCAATTCAGATATTAAGGAGATTGAATACATACTAGATAGTCATGTTGGGAGAAGCACAAGGAACAAGACATATGAATAGTATTTGGTCAAGTGAAAAGGATGATCTGTTGAAGATTCATCATAGCTAAC